>LPNX010591098.1:0-24758 GCA_001517045.1 Pseudotsuga menziesii | reverse complement strand
AAACCAAAGACATTACCAATTGCGCCTCAGTTCTAAAAACGTGCAAGGGGTAAGGTAAGGAAAGGCCTTCCAGGGACCGACCTTCCTTCAGGATACTTGATAGGAATCGAGAGCGAGCGTCGATTGGGAAACTTCGGAAAAACTCAGCAAGGACAGCTTCATTTACAAACTCACGGTTTCTAGGGTAACTTTCGGGCAAACTAAGATTTTCTCTTACTACTGAAGCATCAATTTTACACAATATCCTAGATGCGGACTGACTCACAATGACCCTCTGAGAGGGAGAATAATTTACCGCGCACCATTCGACAAATTCAGGGAAGTGGAGGGTTTGCTCCAGGGCGAAAAAGTATAAAAAGGACTTGCATACATTCAGAACATCATTTCCCTGCAAAAAATAAGACCATAACCTTTCTTTGCTGCCAGACACACTTCCTGTAGACAGGAAAGGGTCGCAGACACCCCTGTGTCTATCTACCAAGAATTCTTCTCTTTCATCCGGGACCCGACTAGACACAGAAGCTTCGCTCTGTTGGTCCATTTCTTAATTTATAATAATAATTGGGCGAAGAATTTACAGGATTGAGGTCCTGCCCGGCTCACTGTGAAGGCACGTGTTCGGAGTGCGTCTGGTACTGACAACTGGAAGCGCCCAAATTGACAGGTCCTTTTCGCCGGGTCCCGAGCAATAAAATAATCGTAGAAGAGGTCAATTCTTCCTTTATAGGACCGCCCCGACTAGACACGTGGGAAGCATTTATTTCCGCAAGCACTGCTTATCTCTAACAGCCGTGCATCTTTCTCCCCCGGGCTCATTTCCGACCTTTGATCTCTTCTGTGCAAATTTCTGGCCTTCGGATCGTACACCACGCGTCCTTTTTCGTCGGGCATCTTGGCGCTAAGCACCGTGTAAGTTTCCATTTCGGGGTCGCTCGTGACCATCGATGTGACGTACTTCCACCCCTCACCGTTGGATTAAACGCCACGTCCCACATTCCGCTGAGCCGTCTGACCTTAACTACCATGCAACTCTGGGTCCCGGAAACATCTACAGCCGTCGATCTGATCTTCCTTTACGGGCGGGCCGTTGGATCATGTGGCGCCCACTCAATTCTGCTGGGATCCTTCGGTTTATCCGTCGAGCAACTTAGATCAGCGGAATTACTCCCCGCCGTTGATGCGATCTGCCTTCAGCTCCACACCGTCGGATCAAGCACCACGTACCCGATTCCGCCGGGAAATCCGGGATTATACTCTGCACCTGTTCCTCCTCCGGAATTCTTTCCGGCCGTTGATGGGATTGCCCACCGCTCGTCAACCGTCCGATCATGTGACACGTACGACATTCCGCTGGGCGATGTGAGTTTATCCGGTGCGCAAGTTTCCATCCCGGAAGCACTGTTAGCCGTTGATCTATTACCCTCTGATCTCCAACCGTTGGATCGAGCAGCAAATAATGAGTTCCGCTGGGTGGCTCAAAGGTTATCCCGCGTGCATGTTCCGGCTGCGGAATCAATCCCAGCCGCCGATGTGATCCGATTTCGTCCCTCCACCGTCGAATCGAGAGGAATATATGTGATTCCGCCAGCTCCCATTTCTTTAACTAACTTGTACTTTCTCCCTGCGGATTTGTTATGAACCGCAGATCGTCCCCGGATCAATTTGTAACCCTTGCTTTGCGCAGGCAGCTAAAGGCCCGAACTTCTGCTATCCTCCTCGCATGTCTTGAAAGGCGGAGGGAGTATCAGCCATGGATTGGCTCCTTCTTTCGATCACAGCCTAGGATTTTGCTAACTTGGCTGCTCTTTAGACCATTACGTCACTTTTGTACTATAATATTTAAACCAAAGTATTTAAACAACACAATTTTACCTCCCCTTGGTCTTATATCTCTTTTGTTAAATACAGGTGTTAACACCACTAATGTCTAAAAATAGCATGTTGCATTAAAGTTGTTAAGCTCTGTTGCCCTGGGTTTAAGCTCATTTCTAGATTGATTTTCCCTCTGCTAAAGTCAGGTATTGAATTTGGGCTTGGAAAGTTTTGGCAACAATGTACATAGGGAGCTATTTTCGGACTTGCCATTTGTTGAAGTAATTTAGGAGAACTAAGTATGCGATATTAAGTAAAATTTCATACGATCAGGTTTGAAGTTTCACACGACATTTTGATTACATCTATCCTGGTCTTTTGTAATGGTAAATTTGCTTTTCTGCCTCAAAAAATAAAGTGGAAATGAGGATTGACATGTTGAATACACGAGGCACCATGCCAAAGTTTTAGGTTTTTAACAGGGTTGGCAACAGTGCCTTGAATTTCCAAGGCAAGTTAAACTTGTGCATAGGTACATACTATCTTACATCACTTTAGGATGCTGCATTGAACACCTTATAGTAGGTCCTGTAATACGTTTTGGGAGACTAAATGCATTATGTTCATTATGGGCGTTGTTCTTAAATAACACTGACTAAGGCCTAGCAAAGAGTAATAGGTGTTGTTTTAAGTTCAAGGTCTAGCACCCAAACTGTAAAATGTGTGACAATAGTACAAAGAAAAGTCACTTCAGATTCTCAGAATTGTAGAATTGTATTGATTTCAGGTGGTGTACTAACATTAATTCTCCTACAGGCAAGGGGATTTAGTTAAATCTCCACCAGTTGCATATTAAGGGAATGCTTTAATGCTTGTTTGTTAAAAACTATTGTTTGCTGCACTTCTTTAAAGACGTTGTTTGGTATTAGCTCAACTTGTCTTATGCACCACATCTGAATGAAAAATGTACATTGTGTTGAATGGATGTTAGGAGTGTTAAAATGCATAACACTAACGTTTTATTAACAAATTGCTGGTCACTAAAGACAATTGTGATGGCTGGGCCTACTCGACAGGTCGAACAAATTATCGGTTCTCAAAGGTGGTTCCATGAAGAAGATGAGAGGAATTGGCTGGATCAAACCCTTGATGCTCCTCCTACATGTGTGCACATCAATAGCATATGACTTGAGTCCTATATGGACATAAACCTGAGGTAGAGTTATGTGTGGTCATGGAAGTGCTAGCGTCTTTTCATAAAATAATAGCTCTGGAAATAGTGGTGAATGATGATATAAGTGGATACTAATTGGTTTCTAAAGATCCTATCTTGTGAACTGTTATAAAGTAGAATGTGAATTTCTTATAAGAAGTTCTAATTAGATTTCATTAGCTACTAAATGAATGCTAAGAGAATGCAGAACCTGAATGAAAAGTTTCGGTGATTATGAATGCAGGATGAGGACCCAATCCCATTAATCAGAGAGATTAGGAAATATAAAAGCAAGCAATGAGAACCGAAGAAATAATGGAGACGAGGCTAGAAAAAAAACAGGTAACACTGAGGACGGTGTTAACTCTAAGGGGGGAAGGATGTAATGTCCCCTCACAACCCCTATCTGGAAATACAAAGCTTAGAAAAAGGCAATTATGAATCTAACATCCTAGGTTAGGAATTTGATTGTTTGACTTAGAGGGTGAAACTTGATACGACCAAACGATAGGGAAACTGATCCACTAAGGGGAAAGGGCGTCCAAGAAAGTACTCGATAAAATATCACTATGTGTCGTGGGGACACTTGTGAAATATTGAGAGAATGAAAAGTTGCGGTTACATACTAACATGACGAAATATTTTGTGTCTGAATGGGAGTCCATTGAGAAGCAATGGGACAATGCAAATTGTTGGAGTTTGGAAAACTCTTTACTAAATTTATGCGACCAATCCCACTATGCTAAGCAGGTTGGTATTGGTAATCTAGGGTACTAAAGGATAGAGGAATTGTATTAATATATATATATATATATATATATATATATATATATATATATATATATATGCTCCTCATAGAAAAGAAGGAAGAAAAGGATTTAGATCCTTTATATTAACCTTGGATATAACCCCAATACTTGTAATATAATTAAAAAAACTAGTATAGATAAAATTGAAAAATGCTCTTAGCATAATAAATCTGTGAATATCACTAAGGGTTGAAATATTAAAAGAGAAATGTTTATAACCGAAGGGGAAATAATTCTAGCTTAAAACAAATGTGTAATAAATTTTGGAGAATGTTGTTTTAACAAAGAGACTATAACATTAAGTGGATATGTATAATCATGTTTATCCCACATGTGCTGGTTACAAAATAAATGAGAAGAGTGCAAAGAACAAAGGGCGTGCTAAGTTCAAGGAGGAATCACTGCTTAAATCGTGGTGTGCATTCCTTTTTGTTACCTATTCTGTGTAGCCGGGGGGAGGGGGGGGGTTGAAATTTCTGCCTGCGCTCCCTTTTTGGTCTGATCCTTTTTGGGTAATGCTATCTTTTATTGTTGCCACGATTTCATGAGAAATTGAGATGGTGGATAAACATTTAGTTTGATTTTGTGCTTATTGAAACTATGTTTTTTATTGATGCCATGATCTGGTGATTGCCTGAGAGCTTTGTCTAAACGATGTCTTATTATTATGATGGATGATTTATAGTCTAAAACGATGTATTATATGCCACGGTTTTATTCAATATGGGGACCGCATGCTAGCTGGTTCTATGCTCTGACAAACACTGTTTATTATTTCGATTTAGTGATGGTGATTGCCTGATCTGTGCCTTGTCTAAAATGTTGTGTTATATGCTCATGATTTCAGAGAAATCGATCCGGTGAATGCTGGATCTGTTCATTGGTTGAATATTGTTCTTTTTGTTAAACATTGCGGTAGTTTATGTTAGGGATTAAACTCTGCATGCGTTTCTTTATTTTTGACTAGCTATGAAGTTTGAACTTATCAATATTGGATCTGGAAGTCAGCATATGCGAGTTTTATAGGAAATTGTTGTTAGACTTAATATGAATTTAATGAACGCCTTCGATTTTGTTTTGTGGAAAAACCCTAATAAGGCTTCCCTCTTAGACACAAAAACCCTCACCCACATCAGTCGCTATGCTTTGTTAAAACTCTATTTTTAATGCCCAGGATTTCATAAGCATCGGTCTGGTGATAACTTGAAATGTTGTGCTTGATTTTATTGTATGCCCATGATTTAGTGAATAGAACGATCTGCTGGATTGAGTGAGAGCTGATTTTTATGCTTATTGGACTCTGTCTTTATTTTATGCCATGATCTCATGAATAGAACGATCTGTGGATTGAGTGATAGCTTGGTTTTATGCTCGGCAACTCTGTTTTTATTGTATGACGACAATTTAGTGAATAGAACGATTTGCTGGATTGAGTGATAGCTAATTTTTATGCTTATCGAACTCTGTCTTTATTTTATGCCACGATCTCATGAATAGAACGATCTGTGGATTGAGTGATAGCTTGGTTTTATGCTCGGCAACTCTATTTTTATTGTATGCCCACGATTTAGTGAATAGAACGATCTGTGGATTGAGTGATAGCTGATTTTATGCTTGGCAACTCTGTTTGTGTGCCATGGTTTCAGAAAAGATATCGATTTGGAATGTTGAGTATTGTTCTTGTTAAAATATCTGTTTGAGCCACGATTTCAGGAAAGATTTCGATTGGAGTTTTTGTTCCTTGTAAAATCTCTGTTTGTGTGCCACGATTTCAGAAAGATATCGATTTGGAATGTTGAGTATTGTTCTTTATAAAATCCTTGTCTTTTTATGCCAAAGGAAGGAAATCGATTTGGGGTTCTAAATATTATTCTTATAAAATCCCTGTCTGTTTATGCCACGATTTCAGAAGGAAAAATGATCAGGAAAATATTTTTTGTATAATATTTAACCTTTCCTCATTACTGATCTGGGTTATGAATAATGCCTCTGTTTTGGGTTTAGTTGAGTTCATGCTCGAACTCGAAGTAATTGGTTGAAGACTGGGTGCTTTTATATGTTCTGTATTAATGTATTGTTGAAAGATGTATTTTTGAAGATGTTTAAGAGTTATAACATATATTGTAAGTGTGGAATTCTTTTAGTTCTAGAAGGAATCGTAGACAAAGCAGTGTGCTGTCATAAGAGCTTAAGTTGTCTTTTATGCCAAATACTAACTCAGGGTGTTGGCCGTGAGCTCATCCTCAGATAACAAAGAACTGGTATCATTTGTATGCTAACTGGTTATGCAGAGACGGGCCACAAGAATCCTTCTATGTCTTATGGACTGGTTATCGTTTCCTAACTAAGCTTGTTGGGATTGGGAAATGCAATTTTCCACTGCACTCGCCTTGTTTCAAGGCTGAAATGAATAGTAACAGATAAGCCGCATCATTGTGGAAGAATTAATAAAAGGACTAACAAAAATTTGGTGGATGTAGCCTCATGAATGAGGTGAACCATGTATATGGTTTTCTTGCCCTTTTGTGTTTTTATGTTGTGCATACGTAATGGTGTTAATATAGATGTAGTATAAATTTATTGTTGATGCAGTATAAATTTATTGTTGGTAAAATAGGTGACTAAACGTATTTTGCAGACATTCAATTCAGAAGCACATTACTTGGATGGCTTAAAATTTAAATGAAAAAAATGGAAAAAATTTACCCATTTTGCTCTACTTCCACACCATGGTATTTCAGGGATGTCACAAAATTCCTCATTGATCATTTTCCTTCTGAGAAACCTGACCTGAGATACCTTGAATGTCTTTTTTCCCATATCTTAAAGGGTAGGTGCGTTTCCTCTTTTTACACAGAGCTCTGACGGTGCTTCTCACAGTGGAGTAAAGAGCACCGTTTCCCTTTTACCTTGATAAAACCCTAGGTTGACGCACCTGTCCTTTCCACCAAGAGCGTTGATGGTCAAATAATAGGAAAAAAGAATTTTATGGAAGCTTCCATGCAGAAGCCTCCATGGAGTCAGTTCCTACATGCTTGGGAGAGGTGGAATTCACTTCCCTCACCTGTAGGGATCACATTCTATCCACTCCCCCAAGTCAATATCATGGTTTTGGGCCTATAAATGAAGCCTTCACGATGTGAGTGAGGGAGGCCAAGAAAATTACCCTTATGTTGTTGGATTGAAGTCTGGATTAGAGGAAAAGTAGAGCTAGCTTATGTGTAGAGAGATCTTCATAGTCATAGAGGATTGTAGATGTTCTTGTAGAGATCGAAGCCATCAAGATCAAGGATTTTTGGTTGTACTTCTATGTCTTTCATAATTAATACAAAGACATTCCCCTTTCCTATATTTGATGTATTGATTTTAATTAGATATTATCAGACTCCTTGATCACTGATATAAATAATCAATTTATCATGATTCTCTCATCTTATTTGTTTGTCTTTTGATCTATTTTGCAGGTATTGAACCATTGCAAAGAGATTTTGGAGAAAAGAAAAAGAGATTTAGGGTTGAGGTATATTGTGTTTCATGTTATTTAATTTGATTATTTAAGGGAAGGATTTGTTGTTGTGTATTTTTGTTCTGTGCTTGTGACTTACAGTGTAGAGGAACAAATAGTGTCTGCACTGATTGAGAATTCTTGATAACAAGAGACCACGTTCTCTTGGGTGTTGATGAATTCATTTTTGGCCACGTTAGGGCCAAAACATCCATGGAAATCAAAATTACTATCAGAGGGTTGTTTTACCTTGGTTTCCTTTTTTGTTTTGGTTCCCCAGAACGTTCTGTTCATATCCAATGGTTGTGTATGACCGTGTTCGATTAAATGGGTTGGTTGTGTGTTTGACGCAAGTGTGGCTTGGCTGGAAAAGTCCAAGGAACTCATGTATTGTTGGCTAGTTGCCTTAGCAGTCTGTGAAACCCAACGGTGTGTTGGATTGACTGTGGATGTTTTGGTTTTTGGGTTATGTGTGAGCCTGTTATTTACCTAGTGCCTTGTGGAATCATGCCCAGCTCGGGGTGGCACTGATGTTGAGAGAATGGTGAGCATAATGGCCTATGGTTGTGTGGAACGTTGCAGCGACATAGCTAGTTGCGGGCCAACTTCGTTTCTAGATAAGCATTCTTGTGTATTTAATATCTTTAATGAATTGTTATGAATTAGAATGAACATGATGAATGCATGAATGAAATAAATACGTTTTATTCCGCTATAGATTGCATGATGCATCTGTGCATGTTTTTATGTTAATGCATTTCATTTTTATGCTTATGATCATGGGGATAGATTCCCCAGTTTGACAGCAATAGCGTGTTGGTCGCGTCCTCTCCATTGTCAGTATGAGGGGTGGGGATGTGACAAATGCAATTAGGAGGAAGATAGATAATATGCACAAAATGTGGAATCGATCTCATATCTTTAGTTGGGCTATGATTGTCCAAAAATATCCCAGTCAATAGATGACTGGAGCCTAAGATTCTGGTAGTGCGTAATGGTTGATGATAGTATAATTGAAGTTGATGATAGTATAACTGAACTGCCATAATTCTTGTAGCTTTCTTGTTGAGATATGTTTGTTCTTTATTTTTGGTAATTTCCAACACATTATGGAGTGATTTTCTATGATTTTGTTAGCACGTAGAAACCTTTGTGATTCTAGTAGTGCGCATCTCTCCATAGTTTTGGTAGCGCATAAACCTGTAGCTTCAAAAATATATGAAGAGTACTACAAACCCCTATGATAATTAGATTGATCATCCTACGTTTGAAATGAGAAAAAAAACATAGTAAATCATGTTTAGTTAAGCATAGTTGCCTCATATAATCAGGATTATGGTTGGACCATTCAAACATAGGAAAACATGAAATGGTAAGGAAATAGGTAGGATAGTGTTGTTTAGGATTAAGCACCCTTGTAACCTAGGGTTTGGGGTTACCAACTTACTACTAACCTTGCAGACAATTAGCTTTTACAAAGAACAGAAAGGAAATAGGAAGAAAGTATTGACTTACCCGATTACTGACGGTTGATCCAAGCTTGATCTTCTTTTGTTCCTCTTCTCTCCAAATCTTCCAGGGATGCACCTCCTTCACCTGTAAAGAGAAAATTCTCCAAGAAATATCTCATGCATGTATATATAAAAGGTTAGATAAACAATATATCTAGTATATAATCAAATATATTCATTAACCACGATACATGAAAGAGACTCAACATAATGTTGGAAGAAGAATTCTCTTTATTAACAATCAGTGAATGAGATAAGAGTACAACCCAACTTCTGAGACAAGGACTCCTCTGCAACCAAAGGGCTCTGATTTTTGCTGCTCCAAGACTTCTAAATATATATCACCAGCATAAATTTTCTCTCCAATATTGATTGATTAATGCCCTCCCCAAGGCCTCTATTTATACTTTGGGAAATAGAGTGGTTTCGAAGGTTGGGGAAGTTGAAACAGTTGGGATAGTTAATGATTATGGACCAACTAATCTCCATTAATCATGTTTTATATTTTTTAAGGTCGAATCAATATGTACGCGAATATTGATATAGGAAACTTGCATATGACATGCTAGTTGCTTAAAGGAAACCCACGTACGTGGATGTACACAGGTTGCAATGTAGATAGTCGCGTACAGTACGTGAGTTGTCAATGGAAATAGTTGCGTACGTATGCGAGTTGCAATGGAGATAGTCACGTACGCAAATCAACACTTAGAAAAATAATATGGCAAGCTGGTTCAAGAATAAATGCATCCCAAGACATGCCCATCTATAGTGTTTTGGCAAACTTCAATCCTAAAATGTAGTTTTGTGTACCAACATAAGGAATGTCGGCACTCAGACTGAGAAGTTACATTTGGGTTGATAACAGATAGTAAAAGGTATTAAGTGCAAAAAGGGTGGCCTGATTGAGTGAAAAAATGATAAAAAATGAAGCCCAACATCTCCACTAGGATTGAACATTTGCATGCCCTCATGCAACGTACCTACTTACAATTCTCCCTGGGCCTCCTTCTCCCATGAAACTTCTGCATCTCTATTCATAAGGTCAAAAATGGTGGAGGCATATTGTTGTGGACGATGCTTCTTCTATAACAACTTAATTTTGATTATATTGTAATAGTTTTTCGAAGTATCCCTTTGATGGTACCATTTCCTATATTTTTTGAACACAATATCCCATTCAACATTCTTCTTTTTAAAGGTTTCTTTGAGGTTCTAGTTTTCCTGCTTTAGGTAGGAATCTAATACTTTATACTCATTTAGCTTCCTTCTCATCCTTCTCAGCTTCTTACCTCCCTTCTTCTTCTGGGATTTCTAAGGAACCTCTGAGGATGCTCCCTGTTCCAACATGGGTTCCTCCTCTTTTGAATCTAAAAAAGGTAAGTCGAGAGGATTTCATTATGTAGGATTCTCAGGCTCAATCATTTCAACCTCTAAGGCAGGAAAATTGATGACATAATCAGTCATAATCTTAAGGACTATAATTTCCTCCTTTTCAAGAGTTGTCTCTATATGATGTTCAAATCCTACCTCAATCCTTGGTATCTTCCTGGTATTTTCCTATTCTATTTCTCCTAGATATCCATAGGTTTTTCAACGACAAGTTGTGTAAGAGGCTTCTTAAGCTCAATCATATCAATTTCCAAAAGGTCAAGTCAAAAACATAGTTAGTCATAAATTCAAAATTTAGCTCCCATAGAAACAATCTATGTTGTTGCTTTGTTGTTTAGATTCCATCTCAATTTCCATGGTCTCTTTTGGCCCTTCATTCTCTATTTCCCGAGGAAGAGCATAAGACTCTTTGTTGGTAGATCTTGTGTGAGGATTTCTCATTGTAATTCCTACAATAACCATTTTGTTTTCTTCCTTAGGCTCTTGTCCATCCCATTGAGAAAATCATTTGGCTTTGTTTCTTACAAATTTAGTAGTCACCTATGGAGCCACATCCTCCTTTGGCCTCTTTTACCTCATTCTTTCTTCTTTTGTACATTTTATCCTTGGTGGAGGGTTTCTTCTTGGTGTCAATTATCTCTGTCTTGATAAAAACATTTGTGATTTCGACAGAGGGTTCTCTTTGGAATGCAGGGTCCGTAGTACCTTTCTCCGAGGGTTTCTCTTCTAGGTATTTAATTTTTCTTTTAATATATGAAGTTTGGATTTTAATGGGAGGTTTTTCTATTGGTAATCCTTCAATTACTTGTTTTTCAACCACTGGTTCAAGAACTTCCACTTCCCTCAAAGAGTCTCCTTATATATCCTTTCCTTCTTCCTAGGTAGGAGATGCTTTAGACTTCTCCATGGGCCTATCTCCAATCCCTTGAAGAGTATCCATGCACACTATCCACTTTTTCCCCAATATAAGAAGTCTTGTACTTCTTCATAAACTATGGCTTTAACCCCTTCGGATATTCTGTAGGGGACCTATCTGGGTTCTTAACCCATACTTTAATAAACTAGTGATTTTCTGGTTTATACTTCGATTTGTTTCATCTCAACTAATTTAAGCTCTAGCTTCTCAAATTTTCATTTCATTACAACAACATATCTCAATAATTTCTCATATATGTAAATTTATGACTTACAATTTTCTTTACGCTACCAGGTTGTGATGCATCAAGTAATAACTAGAATTTATTATACAACACAAAATATAACACAAAATACGTGTACGATTGCAGTTTGTTCAAGCACCCTTGTCCTTGCAACCTGTAAGCTCCATTCTTCCAGAAAACTCAATCAGCCAAACCAATCTACCACCCTTTCAACTAGGAAAGACTCACTGAATTCCTAGCTCCAAGAATTGTGTTCTTGGATCCCCGAGCCCAAAACACGAGTATAGCTCAACCAGTCAATAAAATTGCCTTTCCCTTTGAAAATACAACCCACTTTTTCTAAATTTTTCCTCCTCTTCCTGATCCCCCAAAACATGCACAATTCCCCCTATATCCTACTCTTCACTGACTCTTACTCACCTCATTACTACCCTTATCCATCCATAAATGATCCCACTCCCTTATCGTCTACTATGTCACTCATTAAGTTCAACCAACTGCTACTCAAGACAAGGGTCACATCCCAAAACAATTAACCTAGAATATCACTTATTAATCACTTGCTCATTAATTAACCAATCATTTTAGTAAAATTTTGGTTATACGATCACATGTAAACATTAATTAAATTTTAATGGAAGAGGTTCCACCACCTCATTATAATATTAGTTTAGTCATAACTATTTATTAATTAATATACAATTTCCAAATTGTTACTCCACAAAGTACTTTGGTTAGAGACCTGCTATACAATTTCATTTCAACAACAACTTTGATATGATAAGTTATTAATTAGTTAATTAATTAATTTTAACATTGAGCATTCAATTGCAATTAGTAGGTAGTTGAGAATTAAATATTAATGAACAAAATCTCTTCCAATCACAAATGTCATTTTAACTTATGTGGCGCTATATTCATAATCAACCTTAATTACAATTTAATATTTCGTTAATATGCATCAATCAAGTTAATAATAATATCATTAGCACTAATCAACCTTATTAACACTAATTAAAATTCTTAATACACAGTTAATAATAATCTTATTAGCACTAATCAATCATATTACGCCATTATTATTGATGAACCAAGATCTTGAACTAATTAAAATAATTAATACTTATTTAGCATTCAGTACCCAACATTTCAATCTAGAGTTAAGTTAACAACAATATTATTAACATTATTAATCATTAATAATATTATTTCACCTTTATTTACCATTATTAATATTTTATCCTAATCATTATTAATTAACCTTTCATTTCATAACTAAGATTAGAAATATTATTTATAATTTATTCCTTCACAACCATACGTGTCTAAGCCGTTTTTTGACAATCTTTTAGATAATTCATACAACATATGTAGACGATCTATGTAAGCGTAGCTAATGATTGCATATCTCATGTAGGTATACTAGTAGCACTCACAACACATCACACATAATCAACCAAGTTACTATTTCCCGACGCATACTTTAACACACATTTGAAATGTCTATTCGCTAACTCATATCATAATAAGCTATTACACCAACTTAATATACTGAAACACAACACAAGAATCAAGCAAAGGTTTTCAACTCACAGCTAATCAATTTCCCTTCTAAAACTTCCATGACATTCCTATCTACCTACTTCATCATATATAATTCAGAACTAACTTCCACATCCTATCCTTCCTCTGCTTGACTACCCTGGAGTGTCAACTACATGAACTAACTTCTGTTAGAACCCGTAAACATAAGTCTCGACTTGATCGACCAATATTCCCCAACATGCACCCACTAGTCATCATCACACACCTTGGGGAGTGTGTCATAGAACATCCCTCCCATGACTCCAAGTTTCGGGGATAAATGGTGGGTAATGCCTCCACTCCCCTATTGGAACAAGGGACTATGTCTACATCGACATAGTGACTGCATTGCGACTATCATACTCAGGTTTTGTCATCGAATAACCAATTTGGGCAGTTGAGTTTCCTGAAACCACACAACAACCCACACATCATGATAATAACAATAATCGAACATAACAATAACAATTCATTCTCATACCATATCTCACTTGGACTTCATATTGTCGATGTAGTTCCATTTTGTAGGGATCAACTATCCCTTAGTTCTTCTAACCTTGTCGATCAGTCTCATACAAAAATGTTGTGCAATCATCAACATATACAGACATATTTTGTTAATATGAACAACGGTATAATCATTTGTACCATGCATATGGTATCATAATCATTTACCTGAAACATAACTTTAAATCGGTATCCACGTACCATTATCTATTAAATTTTCATGCTAGATACGTAATCAAAACATAATCATAATTCATAATATTAACATCACACGCATACATATAATTTCCGCAAAATAATAGATCCATATGTCCACAACTTTCATGAAGTGACTAAGTCCTACAATCATAAGAATATATAACTAGTAATGATAGTCTAGGTAATAAGGTCAAAATGGGGTGTTACAGATTCTCCCTGTACACTATCTCTTTTTTCCTTAACACATAAAGCTTTGAAATACTTCATATCATAGGTTTTACTTTTCATAGTACTGCTCTTACCTTGGGCTTTCGCGGAACTGTTTTCCTCTGGTTTGAGTCCTCCTCCCATAACATACCCTATATCTTTCTTCTTAACAGGAGTTTTATTTTCCTTCTCACTTCTTCCCTTTCCATGAGAAATATGGTATTTATCCAATGGTTCCTTCTTTGATAGAATCCCAGTGACCTCTAAAGAAGGACCTTACCCAATCTCAACATTTAAAGCTTCACCTTCTTTACTGGATTTCCCCTTCTCTTCAATTCGATTGTTCTTCTCTTGAAAATCATCCCTAGACTGTTGATAGGGTTCTGTAGATTGTTTAGAGCTAGGAGTTTCGGGATTATTATTTTTAAATCCACCCAGAAAATAAATTATTCCTATTTCTACTTCTTAGATTTCAATTCTTCCTCTATTAATAAACTAATGAGACCACGGTGAAACAAATTGGTCTCTACCTTTTGCGGGTGCAATTAGACATGGGTTTCCATCTTATTCAAACTCAAGAAGTATAAAGTTAGGTTCATTTTCTTAGTTCCATTAAAATGTAGTAAGAAACAAAGATGGTATTGAAATGTAACTACATACTTTCTTTCGCAAGTGAAATATTTCTGCACCGAGTATAAAACATCCCTCCATTCTCTTATGACCCGTACATGAGGAATCCCCTTACTCCAATCAAGATTTGCATGATCATTGACCAAGAACTAATTGTAGTCACAATATTTAATTTATTTACTCTTAAATAAGTGTTCTCCCTCTTGCGGGAATCTTGTGCACTTAGCAATAGAGTCCTCTATAACGATCAAGGTTAACCATCCCAATTTTCGTACACTACCATAAAAAACCTTTGCAAATGATTTGTTGAGTGTGGAGCTTGATAATTATTTAAACTGTGTTTTAACTCCTGAACGATAAACATATGAGGGGTACTAGGGGTTTAGGGGTGGGATCCCATGATAATTTTTTTGGGTCCATTTTTGTCCAATTTTATTCCATTGAAATGTGATGAAAATTTCCTTGTAAAATGTTGTAATATTGTAGTCAATCTCAACTGTTCATTAGATATTAGATATGATGGTATAAATTATGTTAGGGATTTTATCCCTAGAAGGAAAACCTATTTTGTATGAGGAATTGTATTACGACTTTTTATTTTATTGTGAAAGATGGGATCGTGAGAGAGAGAGAGAGAGCAAAGAGGAATTTGTGGAGGATGTGCTACAGATTATATCCCTTCATTTTGTTAGATGGTTTAATAGAAAGGACTAAAAATTTCTATGTGGATGTAGCCATATTGGGTGAACCACATTATATTAGTGTCTCTCTTGTATTGTGTTTTTGTTTTATTTCTGCATCTTATTTTATGTTATTATTCTGCAATCCTATTTTCTAACATGCTTTGGTCACCTTGAAATCAAACCCATGCAATTTCTCATAGAAGGATAACGAAGGGCCATCTATGAAGTAACCTTTGTAAACTAGGATGTTCTCCAAGAGCTCCACTCCCACAATTTCATATCTTCATATAGTAAACCCTTTACCACTCTTTCATCTTTTTCCACCCATATTTTGCAACCTGCAAGGATATGTTGGTTATGAATTATTATAATTTGCGCTCTACAAGACAGGGGATAGGGATGGAATTTCAGTCTCTTTATTTTACAGATTGTAGGGCGTGAAATTGAATGATTTGAATCTTGTGTGTCACATGTAAGGAACATATGTCCATTTGAATTCATAATTACAGTCACGATCGAGATTGACTGGACAAGGTGACCATGTAAAGAGAATGATGAATGATCCAAATTAGAAAGAAAACATGCCCAATTAAAAAATTATTTTTTCTACTCTTCTTACGCATTCCAAAACAAAGGATAATCTTATCATGATTTATCTAGGTATAATACTTCACGTTTGCATATCTGGTAATCTTCAACACATGATATGAAGTTTACACGCTTACTAGATCACAACAATTTGGTATTCAACTTGTTGTAAAGAGTTCAACCATCCATTGGAAAGAGGGTACTTTGGTAATATATTTGATCATGCCAAGTCACTACTGGACTGCGCAGCCAAGAGTTATCGAAATTCAAACATCCTAATCCAATCTTAAATCTTCTAGTATTGCATTGTAAACAACGACATCATGGGAAAATTCCATCTCATACCTAGATTAAGGGTATGATGATAACATTAACACTAGGTATGGGATGATAAGGCATGATATCATTAAGGTTTATGATATAATTTCAAACTATGTCCATTCACAAGAAAATAAGTATGATCTTCATCAATGGCCTTGATTCAAACCAACCCATTCTTGAAGATGGTATCTATCCCATATGGCCTTAGCTAACGAGTGGTCAAATTTCCCTCAAAATTTTAAAATATAGAATCAAAGAGGAGTTCCCAATTACCGAGCTATAACTATTTCTTCTTATCAGTTTATCCTACCAATTTTACCTTTGTTGTTCAACCAAGGTATTTTTCTGAACAACATCCTGTTTAATCTCATCCAATTGATTTAACTATAATATCATTTCGTGTCGTGCCTGTGTTAATTCCTTCCCTATCTTTACTTTAGTTCCAAGTCTTAATTTGGAACTATATAGGGAGTATAATATGTTTGTCATATACCAATTCACAAGGAGTGAATCATGTGGTGTTCCTCCAAGTTGTTCTATAATCCCATAATGATTTTGGTAGTCGATCCGCACAATCATTGTGGTGGGATTACATTGTCTTTGTTAATATGGATTCCAAAACCTTATTGGTGGACTCTACCTGACCATTTGCTTGCAAATGATGTGTGTTCAAAGTTGTATGTCTGATCTAGTACTACTCATAGATGGACTTAACGAGTTTCAAAGTAAATTGATCCCCTTGGCTCATGACAATCTCTCTTGGCAATCCAAATCTAGTTAAAATATCTTCATATAGAAAGTCTGCAATTGACTATATTGGTTGGATTGAAACAAAGCCTTGGATTCTACCCATTTGGTCACATAGTTAGTACAAATAAGGATATATTTATTCCTCTTTGAGATTGGAGTGATGAGCCCTATGAAATACAAGGCCCATTTTTCAAATAGTCCAACCAATGCTTTTGGCTGTAATGGAATATCATTGTATTGTAATGGTCATCCAAAACTTTGGCAACTGTCATGGCCTTTGATAAAAAAATTGGCATCCTTAAATAGTGTAGGCCAATAATATCCTACATGCGATACCTTGTAGGTTGTTCTTTGGTCCACAAAATTCCCACTACATAGCTCATCATGGAATGCCTGTATAATTTCAAATGTTTTTTCCTCTTAGACACACCTCTTGATGATGAGATATGGTCCTGTGTGGAACAAATCACCACCAATCCATGAATGGGAAGCAATTAATATAATGACCTTTTTCTTTTCTCTTGATGACAATTGCGAAGGAGACTTCCCTGTAGATAAATGGTTGACAATGTCTGCAAACCAAGGAGAGTGAGTAGAAATTGGAAATAAATATCACAATAGGATTTGATCCCAAAATCAGACGACATTTGATGGAAAGTACTTTTTTTGTCGGATCGCAATGATGAAAAGTATTGTTTTGTCTGATTTGTTTCGTCATCTTCAAGCATCGTTGGTTTTCGACCAGCCTTGTTGTCGGTTAAGAGACGAAATGTTGTCAGATTTGCAACGAGAAGGGCATCAGATTTGTGACGTCAGGTCGTCGAATTGGTGACGAGTTCATGATATTTATTTACAATAGTATAAAGGCATATTTGCAACGGTAAGTAGGTTCATATCGTCGAATATTCGACGATAGTGAAATTTGAAAATATATACATTATAAAACATTCTGGCATGTTTTCTATAGAAGCGATAATCGGTTTGTGGAAATTATTTATTTCTTGACGGACGGTTTGAGGAAATTTTTTATTCTTCGACGGTCGGTTTGCGGATATTTTTTCTTCAACAAACAATTTGTGGGATTTTTTTTATTCTTCGACAAACCACCGTTTTTGAAAATAGTGATGTGTGGAGCTTGATTTTTTAATATTTTCGATGGTATTCATTCATGAAGTTCGTGACAAAATTTCAAAAATCAATATTCTTGATCCAAACGAAAAAAATTGACATTTGCTTGCTAGACTATGGGATGCAGTGAAAATAAGGGGTGATGGGAAATTTTATTGTCCATGTAGTTAATGTAGGGGATTTAAGAGGAGAAGAATATTAATCACAACAACCACAAAACATTGTAGGGAACATGGACATGCTGAGGGGGGGATGAATATCGTCCATTTGTAGGTTTAGCATTATAAATTTTTTATATTTTTCTTTGGTAAATGGATGTATTATTTTAATATTTCCTATATTAACTTATATCTATTGATGTATTCATGTATTTATAAAGGAAATACATCCTACGGCATATCGTCCAGAGGAAGTTTTTTCAAAAAAAAGTACCGGAGGAACATGGAGTGCCTATGCTTAATGGAGAACAAGTGAATGATCATATTGAAGAAGATGATCATACTGATAACGTAGTTGATGATGATGGTACAAATACATTGATCCATGATTAATTTAATGTTAGAATGGATGATGACGATGATGATGATAATGGAAATATTGATGACTTTGATGATGTTCATGATACACCTCTTCTTGATCAGGCATACGAACCCCTTTATGAAGGATCCAAAACAAATCTTCTCTTAGCTATATTGTTGATAATGAACTTGAAGGTTATGAATGGTATTTCAAACATATCAATCACACGGATGCTAAGGTATGTAAAATAATCCATCACATATATATGATCGTGATAAAGTTTATCTTTGTTCCTATAATAATTGCATTGTTAATTCATAATTCAAATTAATACGGATGAAGTGTGTTTCGTTAATATTATTTATACATTATATTAACTCTATTTTTATTTTTATTTGATGTAGCTTGATATTTGAATTTTTGTTACCACCATCAAATATTTTACCTCGCACATATCAATATTTATCTTCCATCATGAAAGAGATTGGAATGCGCCATGAAGCAATTCATGCATGCACCGATGACCATGTTATATATTATAACCAACATGAATTTGCAACATAATTTCTGGAATGCCATATAAGTAGATATTGAATAGATCAAGTCACAAAAAAGGTGCCTCGCATGGGTTCTTTGTTATATTCCCATCATTCCATGTTTGCAACAACTTTTCAGGTGCAATAACATAGCACAATTTATGGATTACATGCCAGGCAAAGAAGTCAAGATGGAGTTATTCGAATGCTTGCAGATGGTTCTACATTTAGAGATATGGAGAAAAGGTGACCTCACTTTAGAGAAGAACCTCGTAATCTTAGGACTTATTTGGCAGCAGATGGTGTTAATCCATTTGCATAGATGAGATCCATTTACACGGTGCGGCCTATTTTTGTTATCAACAATAACATTCCTCCATGGTTGTCAATAAAGAGGGAGCACATAATGTTGTCGATGGTTATTCCAGGTCTTTTTGTCTACCACTGTTTTATGTATAATGTAGTTGCGGCATCTCATTTGTCATATTATGTTTCCTAATTTCATATATATATATATATATATATATATATATATATATTATTTTACTCTTGTGTATGGTTTATATATCTTAATGTTTCCCATAATTATATATTTTATATGTGCTTCAAATCAATCATGTAAGTTCCAAGTCAAATATATGACTGTATATATCGAACCTCTTATAGACGAGCTACTGTAGTTATGGAAAGGCATCATTCTGTATGGCGTATCTATACCAATACGACAAAGGCAATTTCAATTCCATGCAATGGTTGTATGGAAAATTGTTGTACAGGATAATACACCTAATAACTGAAGGTCGAGGTTACCAACATACTCAATTACTTGCAGACAATTGACTCTTAAAGTACATAATAGGAAATAGGAGGGTTAGAAGGATTTACTTGTTAAATGAAGTTCGATCCTTACTATTCTCTTCCTCTTTGTTCCACTTCCAGAATCTTCAGGATTGTTCCTCTTTCACCTGTCAAGAAACACTCTTCCAGATACAAGATGATTCATGTACATATAAGCAGGTTAGATAAAACATATATCATACTGAAATATAAGCATTCATCCAATCACAAGACATGAAACACATATGGAAGAAGTAATCTCTTTATTATCAATAATGGAAAGAGTTAAGGTTACAACCCAGCGTCTGAGACAAGGACTCCTCTGCAACTAAAGGATTCTGAGTTCAACTGTTCCAAATACTTTTGTATAAAATCCACCAACATAACTTTGCTCTCCAAGTGTAACTAACCCACACCCTCCCCAAGGCCTGTATTTATATGGGTGAAATAAGGCAGTTCTCGAAGGTTGGGGAAGTTGTGGCAGTTGAGGAAATTAAGTTAAATGACTTAACTAATCTCCAATCAACGAAAGTTTTTATGTTTTAATTTTTGAGACATATGCGCAGGTATGCAGTAGAGAAACCCGCGAATGATCCGCGGCTTAGTAGAAGAGAAACCCGCGAATACAAGGATGCGCGACTTGTAACAACCGAGACTCGCGAATGATGCGCGAGTTGTATAATAGGAAAGCCGTGAATACATCTCAACATGGTCAAATGACAAAGTAACTAGGTGGATGGTGAGAGAATGTATTTCATGATAAACCAAGCTATAGTGTTTTGGGCAAACCTCTATCCATAAGTGTCCATTTGTGTGCCAACATGAGGGATGTCGGCACTCGGACGGAGAGGTGCCACTCAGGTGTATAACAGATGCCCCCTAATGTGTGAGGTCAGAGGGAAGCGATGGCCGAAATACATTATAATAGTTAGCGTTGAAGAACTCAAAAATCCAATGGAGCAGAGAGAGTACCTGAAACAAATACATAATAATGTCATATACAAAGTTACATCTGAGGATGCTATGTTCAAGTTACTGGAACACTATCTCCTTTACAATATTTGAGTACATTATATGATATGGGTATAAAACCACGTATATTACAAAGGTGGATCGAAAACCACAATATACAATAATGATGAGTCTTCAAAGATCTGGAAGCTGTGTAATTTGATCGAACATAATCTTGCGCAACTTAGTCCATAAGTGTGAACTAAGGTCTTCATAAAGGATCCCAAAGAACCAGTACAATCCAAGCCATGTGAATAAGGGTAAGCTGAAGTCGAACATGGAGATGATTCAACAGTTTGTCAACCAATAGGTGATAATTGACAACTGAAGCAAAGGAATTCACCAATGATAAAAGTGAATCCTAAGGTACGATCGTCAAAACTCTAGGTCTTCGCCATCAGGAAGTACTGAAAAAAAAACCATGTTGTGATAGGGAAGGCAACAGATCCTCCAACGGATCACAAGAGTGACTAGGAACTGGGCAAAAGAAAGGAGACACAAATAGATAATAGATATAACAATGATGGGATCAGGCTATAGATCAGACATTGAGTATAGTCCTTGAACAGTGAGCACAACACAGAGATGACCCAAGGCAGCATACAACGGATAGATAGAACAACTAGACTTATCTGTCATGTAGGAGACATGATCAGATTCCCCAGGTATAATGGACAAGAGGAGGAGTAAGAAACTCAAAGTGATAGCTGAACACAAGTGTATACTGAAACATGGATATCGGAAAGCAAATAGTGCTATGTTCAAGGACGACATGTTGCCATTACTGAAAACAAGAGAAAACTTCTTCCTTACCTTCCCTGTTAAATTTTAATGAGTCCAGGAAAGTAAACTCGGTTCCCTCTTCATTTTTTAACAATCTTGAAGAGATGGGAAAATAATGCTGGATACACTGATCCGTGGATTTAATGAGCCCGAACTAGTACATGCTCAGCCGGTATTTTCACATTTAGAGAGTCTGAAAATGCCAAAGAAGACTCCAGGGGGGTCCTTTTTCGTCCAATTTAGTCTCCTGAGGCCGAAAAAGTATAAAATAAACCACAAAAGAACTCTCTTAACTTCCGAAGAAGAAAAGGTCAACCTTTTTCGTACTTAGTCAGGGAGGTCCGAAAAAGGTTAAATTACCACCTACCCAACGCTCCTTCCAGAACAGCATAGAATAGCTTGAGTTTTACAAGTGTGAAGGAAAGCAAGATCCCTCGGAAAGATCCATTTGGTTACGAGAAATGGGGCTTACAACAATAAACTCGTTGCTTTGTTCTTTAGTGTTTAACGAGCATGACAAAGACACAAAGTACACTTGAAATATTTTTCATGTTTGGGTCTAGAGCACGAAAAAGAGAAAACTAAGCTCAAACCAGGTGTTCCTTTTCCGTAAATTTAGTCCCTCAGGTCCAGAAAAGTGATAAACCTATACCTGAGAATACTCTTCTCAATTCAAAAGAAAAGAGAGTGATCCTTTCTCGTATTATTCCGCATGGTCCGAGAAAGAGATAACATACCACCAATGCAGATGCCCGTTCACATATTCTTAACGAGCTTGAACGGACAAGATAACTCGGCAGTCAAGTCTGTTTTGAAAGAGTCAGACCTGGGCCTAAAGAAACTCTATAAGGACAGGGAGTCCTATAAAAGGATAGCTTGTAAAAAGAGATTCAGAAGAAGATCTATTTGGCGTGAAAAATAGCTAAGAGGACACCCCTGGACCTGAAAAAGTGGTGGCATGAGCAGCAAAGGATGACAAAGGCATATAAAAATGATACTCATGAAATAAGGGCCCTAGCCACGGAAGAACAATGGTAGAGACAAGGGACTAATGGATTAGAATACCATAGTCTGTGGAAAAATGTTAAATACTAAGGTTAGTGTGGAGTGATAAGATGCCAACATGTGTTGGAAATAGCGAAACCACCCTATGAGAGCAACAACATTCTGTAAAAGTTGATAAACATGTTCCAGGGGACAAAAGTATGGCATTAGTTAATTAGCATTTAAAACTATAGGATAAAAACCCACTTTTTGAAATATTATTTCTATAAATAGAATGAAAATTAAAACATTTCATACCATTTGAAATTTTTGAACCATAAAGAGCAAGAATACCCTCTACCTTTGATCGATCGCCGAGGACAATTGGACCGTCAGAATCAAGAACCGTCACCTTCAGGTAACTCTACACCCTAAGCCCTTTAATTTGATCCAAGCAAATTTTAAAATTAATGGTGAATTCATTATTTATGAGCAGCCCAAAACTACCACAGTGCGCATTCGCGGGTTGCTGCATAGGAAAGTCGCGAATGCGCGTTTCATTCGCGGGTTATCCAACTGGACAGTCGCGAATGATTCGCGGCCTATCTAAAGGGACAGTCGCGAATGCTGCGCAAAAGGGCAAAGCTTTAAAAATGTACAAAATTTTTAAATTTTGATTAGGAAATACTGAATCCAAATTCTATGTATTTGCCAAGAAAACATGGTTCTGGAGTGGAGAGAGAGAGAGCATGAAGCAATGGATCATGCGGCGCTCCAAAGCTTGCCCACCATACAAGAATTAAGGACTTGTGGTTTGCTGAAGTTCTTTTGTACCTCACCCATGCGGGCCAATGTCCGCATATTGAAATTTTTGGTCAATTACTGGGACCATGAGTTGGGTATGTTCAATCTTCAGGGTGAGACCTTAGAGCTTACCATGGAAGATATCTACTTCATTACCGGGTTATCACAACGGGGAGCACCTGTGAACTTGGAGGGCACTGGAAGGGGCGGGGACCCCTTGAGTGTCCAAAACTATGTTGACATGTTCTGCATACCAGGTACTCAGAAGAAAGGGAGCAGTGTTCTCATTGCAGACATCCAGGATTTCACTCTGCAGGTATTGGCCAATACTATTGTGAGACTTGCAGGGTCATCAGGGTTACATATGGCCACCAG
Source organism: Pseudotsuga menziesii (assembly GCA_001517045.1). Classification (NCBI taxonomy): domain Eukaryota; kingdom Viridiplantae; phylum Streptophyta; class Pinopsida; order Pinales; family Pinaceae; genus Pseudotsuga; species Pseudotsuga menziesii. The sequence goes on along the minus strand of LPNX010591098.1, from coordinate 911 downwards.
GAATCAAATGAGGGTGGCAGTTGATTACTTTAGAGGCGCTCTCTATGACTGGTGCTCAGGAATTGCCCCCATCATGAAGAGGCAATTATCTGACTGTAAGAGGGGAAGACGCAAGAACTTCGGCTATGCGAGTATACTAGTAGCGTTCTTCTTCTTCGAGAGTGCCAGCTATGAGCCCTGCTATACCACTACAGGTCAGACATCCACGTCAGCCGAGGCTGAGTCGGTGGGGAGACATCTTCCTCCGTCACGTAGGAGGAGACATAGTACAGAGTGTGTATGACGATGACTTTTATACATGGTGGGAATGACAGCTACCGGCATTGGAGCAGTTTCCATACGCCGGGATGGACTTCCGAGGTGATCCTGATCTCATTCTCCCTCCAGGAGAAATATGGGGCGATATGGGTAAGTAATTTTTTAATTTTTTATCATTATCAAATTTTTATGAATTTTTCAAATGATGGTGATACACATATGTACAAGTCTTAATCCGATTTATGTGCAAAATGTAGATGTTGGACCAGTCCGCCCTGAAGGGAACCCCCGCATGTTCATGCGTCCAGTTGTAGGAGGAGACCCAGGATTGGTCAAGGTACTCGAGGGGAAGCTGGCTAGGCTAACCCAACGAGTTCCTACTATACGGATCAAGCATATCCCTGCGGCCATGCAGGAGTTTGTAGTCGGGGTTCCACCAGTATGGCTACGTCTTTTCAAACAAGTAGCTAGAGCAGTACTTGTATACAGAGATGCGATTGAGGCTTCCGAAGCCGAGGAGGCTGAGGAAGCCAGGGTGCATAGGGATCATGGGGACCAAGGTGGTCCTAGTGGCCAGGGCGGCCAGGCTTAGTTCTAGGGCATTTTGATGGATGATGATCCATATTTTTGTATATTTTGGGATCTACGGATCA
>LPNX010591087.1:85977-117833 GCA_001517045.1 Pseudotsuga menziesii | reverse complement strand
CCCCCCCCCCTCCTCACATAAATCTCAATTCCACACACCCAATATATCTACTGTAAAAATAAATGAATGTACATAACATAATAAAATAGAAAAAATCCATGCATAAATAGTAGCAGAACAAAAAATATATGCATGAAATGTAAATCCAAGTAATAATCCAAGATATAAATTTTCACATATACAACTTAAATGAGAAATGATAAATAAATCATGCATTCTACTTACTAAACAACATCCTACCATGTGCCTTCACAATATTGTCGAACATAATCCATGCCACCATCACCTATAGCTTCATCCTCTTTGCATTTTGTCCCTTCAAAATATGCAACACTTTATAAATCTACATACCCCAATTCGTATCTATTACAATTTCTTTCTCCCTTCGAAGGGCATCTCAAAACTACACACCAGTCATTCTCTACCGGATCTTGTACATAAAATACCTGTTTCGCTTGTGATGCTAGAATAAATGGATCATCTTGCTTTCTATCCTTACTCAAGCATGTCATCAGATTCACCATGGTGAAACCAATTTCATCAACTTTCATTCCATTATTCTTGTGTACATTTATACAATCACATTTGAACAATGGATACTACACCAAATAGTAGTCCAATAATGTTATTTCTTGAATCACTCCATAATATGTTGTCGGTTGATGTATAGGGTTTTTATCCTTTGCACTTGATCTCATTAATGTTTGTGCATCTATGCACACACCACTATTTTGGGTGGTCATGACATTTTCTAGGATTTTAACATGAAATCTACACCCATTTATTAAGTAGGCATCATACTTAGTTTCATATGTCCTTGGGTCATGTACCAACCATTTAAGGGTATCATAAATATTTTCTTTTCTTTCCACCTGTAAATTTTTAAATGTCGTTATAAAACCATTGAATTTTAAAATATATGAAAATAATATCACCTTCATACATCATAATATTCTTGATCAATGAATTTCAATTAAAACTAATATGAAGAACATATCATTACCTGTTTTCTTAACCAATCACTAAATTGTTGGTTTTGGAGATTTTGTAGTAAGACTTCATCTTTTTGGGCTTGGATGTTGCTATTACAAAATTATGTCAAGTGCATCCCATTTTCAAGTAATGTCAATAAACAATTTATGAAAATATTGTGATATATTATAATAAAAAATGATTTCATAAGGATGTGATCATTATTTACTCTATCCAAGGTTGAATTTCATCTATGTTATGCAAGACCCATATGTGTACTTCTAACAAACTAGTTTTATATAATTCAATAGAAGTTCCACTAGATAAGGACTTACCATATTGTCTAGCCTCTCCTTCTTCATCATCCCAAGCTTCATTTCTACTAGGAATGATTTGAATATATTCCATACCTTCAACATATCCAACACAAAATTTTATGGATTCCTCTAGAGTATAGTTCTCAGCTATGCATCCTTCGGGCCTATTCTTATTTTTCACATAACTTTTGAAAACTTTCATGTTCCTAGAAAAAAACACACAATTTGTTGTGAAATCAAAAGGATGAACAAAGAGTTTCTATTAATGTATTATTATTATATGCACATTAAATGTTGGAATTTATGTGGATTTGCACTTAATAAAATTTCACTGACCTTTCAAAAGGGTACATCCATCGATATGCAACTAGTCCACAATAATGTAGCTCTCACACCAAGTGTATAGTTTTATAGCTCAAAATGACACATCTATTCCTATGACCACTTTCCCAGGATTTCGTCGCATGTTGACACTTCCATGACGGCACTTCATGAAAGTCATTGAAAGTCACTGAAAAAACACCTAACTTGGAGGACCTATATCTTGAGTTTTGTAACTCTATTTGACCTCATCTCTGCACCGTTGGAAAGGTATTTCAGTTAGCTAAAAATTTCCACAAAACACCAAATTCTGAAAATTCCCATAAATACTCTAAAAATGCGTTTTTTGTCCATTCGCGACTTTCCTTAAGGCATACCCGCGAATGATACGCGAGTTGCTCTATATCATACCCGCGAATACAAAAAGTTTCTCATATTTTCAACTTTCTATACTAGAAACCTGCGTATACTTTTTGTATCCGCGACTGTCTAGTTATGCAACCTACAGATGCCTTTTAAAAATATAAAAAACATTTCTTTTGAATTTCGGTTAGTTTGGGTAGTTATGCAACTGATTTATTCAGTTGTAACCACTTTGTCTTCGCCCCTAACTCTTCCTTAACCATATAATTAGAGGTAGGGAGGTCCATGAGAGGGGACTTGAATTTTTGCATTGTTATGCTGGAGGATTTGGAGCTCTCTTTGCCCACATCTTTGCCCTGGCGATCATCCCCTTGTGTTGCAGAGCTTGGAGGCTGAGTTCTTTGGAGAAGAGAAGCAGCAGAACCGGATCAAGGTTTCCTGAGGTGCCGAACTTGAAGAGAAGGTATACTTGTACTTGTTTTCAAGATTAATAAAGATGTGATGTCCTTCTTCTTTCCAAATAATTGTTCAATGTGTTATTGAATCTCTGTTTTTGATCATATGATGATGTTATTCAGATCATTAGTTCATATTTCTTTGATTATCATTTCTTTATATGTGGTCATAATGGTTTGAGGAAGGTATAATTTGTTTTGCAGGTCTCTTGGAACGAGAGGAGCAAGAAGAGGATTGAAGAGAAAGCTTGGACTAGCCTTCAGTTAGTCAGGTGTGGATCTTTCTCATCTCTGATCTTGCTTATATATGCTTGTTGAACATTGTGCATCTCTCTTTCAACCCCAGTATGTTGATGGCCTCTTAAAACCTAGCCATAGGATACTTTCCTTTACAACAGAACTGGTGACTCCGCTGGGGAGAGCCTTGTCTATTTGAGGTTTTTATTTATTCCTTTCAGTATTTTCCATTGTTTCAAGTCCTTCTTTCCACTTAGGAACACCTTATAAGTCTGATAGCACACTTCCCCTACCTTCCTAAGGCAGTTTTTGACCTTTTTGGGAGTTTTTCCGCCCATTCGCGACTTGCTTGACTAAACAGTCGCGTATCTGGTTTGACATACGTCACTTTCTCTATTGTAAACCCGTGTATGATCTGTGACTTGCCTGTTATACAACCCGCGGACGCTTATATACGCGACTTGCTGTATTAGCAAGCCGTGTATGATACGCGACTTTCTAGTAGTGCAACCTGCGGATGCCCCTTTAAACAATGTTTTTTTTTCCTCTTGTGATTTTTCTTCTGTTTGAAGGTGTTTTGCTAGGTCTTTTGGGGTCCTCTGCAGGTGCATGACTCCAGGGTGTTAGTGTCATCCCTTTTGGTTGTTCTTTATCTATGTGGTAAGCTTTTTATAGCATTAGGGTTTGCTCTTTGCTCTTTCCCCCACCTCCTTTGCTTGGTATGATTTTTTGCTTATGTTTCTGGTCAGCCTATGTCAGTGATCTTTGTCTGAGTTCAGAAGCTTGTTGGTGTTACTTTCCTTCTTCTTCTGTTAGTTAACTTCACCATGCTAAAATAGTTTGCTTGTCTCTTATGCAATCCTTCCTTCCAAATAAGGTTTATACTGACTTTAGGGAATTCTAGAGTTTGTTTGGTGGTTGTATAGCAAAGTTCCTTTTGCTTTGTTTGGTGGTTGTATAACAAAGTTCCTTTTTCTTTGGACAAGGTACTGAGCAGCCTTTGTTTGTAGGTTTAGATTGATACTTGGGACTTCTTGACCTTTGTTTATGTCGGTCTTATTTCTCAGTCTTTTCATTCTAAAGTTGTTGGCTTGTTTACCTTTGTGAGCCTTCTTTTCAAGAGAGGTTGATATCTAACTTTAGGGAAACCTAGGTTTTGTTTGTGGGGTGTAGAGTAGTTGTCGATTTGCTTTGCTTATAGTACTTGCTTGCATTAGTTGATAGGCTTATTTTTCTTTTGCATTTATAAAAGAAAAAGAAAAAACACATGTTTGCTTTATGTGCATGTAGATTAGGTTTTAGTCTAAATTACATGGCATATCATTGCTTTTGAAAAAATAAAAATATAAAAAGAATTTGATATTTTGTGGCTTTCAAGTTTTATATTTGAAAAAGAAAAATAAAGAGAATAGTTTTTATCTTTTTACATTTAATATCTCTTTGCTTAGTCATTTTGTTTCAACTTTGAGTCAAAACACCACATAAGTTTCACGCCATTTACCCTCTGACTAAAAACAACTCTTAAAATAAACGATATAATTTTAAAAATTACTAGTAAGTTTTATTTTATAGGGTCATACACCAACTAGCTTAGGCTAGACTTGTGGGATAGGGAGTTTAAACTCCCCACAAGTGTTAAATTTAGACGTAGTTGGCCAATCACTAGGTAAATCCTTGACTTTATCAACTGTATCTGGGAAGCTCCTCTCAAACGGGAGTTAAGCACGAGGCCACGTGGAGGCTTGGACAGAGGAGATAACCCTCCGAATCCTTGTCAAAACGTAACTCAGGACTTTTACGCATTTGGGGATTCTGTCCTAGACAGAGTTTCAAGCTCAGCTACCCTGCCCATGTGTATGAGTCCGGCTTGCGACTATCCCCCCAGACTGTTGGTATAGCCAAGGTAGCCTTTAGTCTCTTGACATCTAGGGTTCATACACAGGTACACTGGAAGGTTATTTCTGGTTGACCTTGGATGGGCTTGGAAGGTAACCTCGGTAGAAAGTGTGGGAGGATGGTGGGTGATTCCTCCGCTTGTGCCTAAGAACATCTATAGGGATGCTAAGTAACTGTCTCTCAACTTTCTTCTGGAAAGTATATCTTATACCTGTTTGTCTATTTGGCGTTAGGAATTTTTAGTGAGTGCTTTGTGGTTTGTCTGTACTTAGTGTGCCTTTAGGTGTGTGCTTTGTAATTTTGGTTGCTTATCAACCTCAGACTTTGTCTCCTGTTTTGAATCTATGGCTAGCACCCCTTTGAACACCAACCAAGAGATCCCCATGATGGGAGCTCCTTGTAATATTCCTCTCACGGGGAATGTTGGTGTTCCCTTGATGGCCACCCTGAATCTTCCTGGATTCACCCTAGGGCTACTGGTGTGGTTGTTTTCCACTCCAACTATACTGAATGCTCCTGATGCTTCTCAAGTAAGCTCCTTATATCAAGGGCATCAAAACATTTCTTCCCCTTCACCTGTAGTTGATTCTCCTCCTCCTTCTACCTCATGCGGTGAAACTACTGATACTAGTAACTGACAATCTAAAAGGAGTAAAAGAAGGAGGAATAGGAAGAAGGCACATAAGCAAGGGGGAACTCATCCAACCTATGTGGTTCATGCTGGGGGCACCTATCCAACCTCTGCAGACCATGTTGGATCTAAGCACTCAACCTCTGCAAGTCAAGTTCATCTTCACCATCCAGCCTCTGTGGTTCATGATGGTGGGATCCTTCCAACCTTTCGAGGTCATGTTGGATCCAGTCACTCAGCCTCTACAGGTCATTCTAAGGGAACCCATTCAACCTCTATTGTTCAAGTTGAATCTCCCCATCCAACCTCTGTTGTTCATGTTGGATCCATCCACCCAGCCTCTGTTGTCCATGCTGGGGGCACACACTCAACTGCTGCAAAGCATGTTGATCCTAACCATTCAGCCTCTGTTGTTCATGTTGATGGTGCCCGTCCAACCTCTACAAGTCATGTTGGACCCAGTCTCTCAGCCTCTGTAAGTCATGCTGGGGGAAGTCTCTCAGCCTCTGTGGTTCATGCTGAAGACAATCCGTCAGCCACTGCAAGTCATGTTGACACTGTTGAAAAGACTACCCGTTCAAAACATAAGCCCAAGTTTCCTTGTAAGCTTTGTGAGGGAGACCACCTTACTTATAAATGCCCTTCTATCGTGGAGGTGTGAAGAGTTTGGATTCATGGTCATCCCGTTTTTTAACATTATGAAGCTTTTCAACACCCAGCCTCTCCTAGTCAGGTTGGACCCAGTCACCCAACCTCTGTAGTTCATGCTGGGGGAAAACTCTCATCCTCTGCAGGTCATGTTGAGAGAAAATAGTGAGCCACTGCTAGTCATGTTGACACAGTTGAGAAAACTAGTTGTTCGAAGTGCAAACTTAAGTTCCCTTATATGCTATGCGAGGGAGATCATCTTACTCACATGTGCCCTGCTATCACAAAGGTGCGAAGAGTGTGGTCCAAGAATCAAGATTTTCCTTCTCCTGAACAACCTATAGTTTCTCAACAACCTACTCAGCCTTTGGTTGATCAAGTGGTCGAACCAATCTCCGATTTGGTTGATCCCACTCTTCTTTCAGAGAGTGACCCTGATGTGATTGAACCAATGTTATCTTTGGTCAATACCACTCTCCCTTCAGAGAGTGACTTTCACAAAGTGGTTGAATCGATTCCAGTATCGATTAATCCCACTCTTCTGTTGAAGAGTGAAGTGTCTACTAGTCACATTTTCTTCACTTCCAGTTCAGAACTTACTGAACAAGGGGGCACTAAACTTGTTTCAGATCAACCCCCACCAAGCTCTTGGATTTCTACCTTTGATTGGGATATCCTAGTTGAGCCGCGCCTTCCTTCTAATGAACCTTTCGAGATAAAGGTCAAAGTTGAACGTTATATGATTGCTCGTTGTATTTTTAATGAAGGAGCCTCAGTTAGTATCTTGTCTGCTCGTGCTTGGCAAGGCATGGGATCTCCCATCCTTGTGTCGAATGCTAGTCAATTACTGGCGTTTGATAGAAGAACTTGTATAGCCTTGGGAATTCTTGCTCAAACACCTGTTATTTTGGGTGGGAAGACCGTCTTAGTTGACCTCATGGTGATAGAATACCCCTTGGACTCCAATATGCTCCTTGGACATGATTATGTCTATGCCATGCAAGATGTGGTGTCAACATTCTTTCATGTGATGTACTTTAATCATGGAGAAGAAATTGTCACTATCGATCAGTTGGATTTTCTTGATTCGTCTCCTGACCCAACTAGAGACCAGGTATTTCCTTTATTAATTCCCAGTGTTTCTATAGACACTACCCCGCCACAGGTGAACTATGTGGCCTCTTTTCCTGTGTTCAGATGCTACTAAGAAGATGCCTCTATTTTCATGCTTACCTTCTCGGGACTTGGTCCCAACAGCTGACTGGGTGAGTCATCTTATACAGACTGTGGGGCCTAATTTCCACTCTGTCAATCCATTTGAAAGTTTAGACATGTGTCATATCTTGGATTATCTCCTTCCTTCGGATGAAGTCTTCCTAGAGTCTTTGATACAGTCTGACCTTCTTTTGGACGTTGGTTCAGTTGTGACTAAGTCTAACCCTGATTTGCCTAGTAAACCTGACCTTTCTTCTGATGTTGGTCTTGTTGAGTCTTTTGACTCTTTCTTCGAAGAGCAAGTTAGTGATCCTGATGAGTTTGATTTTTCTTATGAATTTTTCAACTCCTGTGATAGTGAGTTTGTTCCTACAGACTCTATCTCCCTTATTAATTTTTGTTCTCCTTCTGAGGTTGATCTTACTGATTATAAACCCTTGGGCCTTGTTTTTTTAGAATCTTCTTCGATTGATTCTGCCTTGACTTTACCTTTTATAGAATATAGCAAAGTCACATGTGTTTCTGCCAAAGTGACCCGCATCGGATCGTTTCTTCTGAACATTATTTCGATGTTGTTGTTTCTTGGAGACAGGATTTGTACTTGGATTCACAACTATTTATTGGCCTCACCTTGTTGTTCAAGCTGTAATTGCATTTGCATGTGCCCTGCTCATTCTTTTGAGCCTGATGCCAGCTTCCATGCTTTTAGCTCATTGTATAAGCCCTCATCTTTGTTTTCATCGTCACTAAGCCTTGTACCATTTTTCCTTTGCAACTTGACACCCTTTACCTTGAGGAGACATTACCCGAGTGTCCTTATCTTTCTCACTTTCCTTGCATTGTGCATAGGTTTGTTCCTTGCGCTTGGAACTAGTTTCTCCTATCTATGACACTCGTCTCCTCGCATTTAGAGCATTCTTTCTGCTCTTCTTCTTGCTCATTAAAAACAGTAAGGAGGCCGCGAGTTGAATTTTCCAGACTCATTAAAACTTCACTGGAAATATTTTGAGTTTCTTTAGGCCCAGATCTAACTCCTCAAAATATACTTGACTGCTGAGTAAACTTGTCCATTCAGGCTCGTTAATAATATGTGAATGGGCATCCACATTGGTGGTAGGTTATCTCTTTCTCGGACCATGTGGAATAGTACGAGAAATGATCACTCTCTTTTATTTTGAATTGAGAAGAGTATTCTCAGGCATAGGTTTTTCACTTTTCCGGACCTGAGGGACTAAACTTACAGAAAAGGAACCCCCGGTATGAGCTTAGTTTTCTCTTTTTCATGCTCTGGACCAAAACATGAAAAAGATTCCGAGTGTACTTTATGTCTTTTTCATGCTTGTTAAACCCTAAAGAACAAAGCATCGAGTTTATTGTTGTAAGTCCCATTTCTCGTAATCAAATGGATCTTTCCTAGTGATCTTTCCTTCCTTCACACTCGTAAAACTCATGCTATATGCTGCTTTTGAAGGAGTGTTGGGTAGGTGGTAATTTAACCTTTTTCAGACCTTCCTGACTAAGTACGAAAAAGGTGTGCCATTTCTTCTTCGAAAGTTAAGAGAGTTCTTCTTTGGTTTGTTTTATACTTTTTTGGCCTCAGGAGACTAAATTGTACGAAAAAGGACCCCCCTGGAGTCTTCTTTGGAGTTTTTAGAATCTCTAAACTATGAAAACACCGTCGAGCATGTACTCGTTTGGGCTCGTAAAATCCACGAATCAGTGCTTTATCAAGCATTCTTCTTTCTTTTCTTCGAGCTTGCCGAAAATGAAGATGGTCCCGAGTTTGCTTTCTTGGACTCATGAAACCTTTACAAGAAAGAGGGGAAGGGAAGTTCATTCACATGTTTTTTACATCATGGTGGCAAGTCTTGTTTCCTTGAACAAAGCACCAGTTTTGAGTCTATCAAACAGTTGGGTCCTAGTATTTTGACCTTATCCCGACTCAGAGTTTCTTACTCCTCCAGTTGGTCTTTTTTCCAATTACATGGGGAATCCGTCAATGTCTCCTACATTGTAGATTTGTTTCGTTGGTCCTTTTTGTGTCAAATGCTGCCTAAGTAACTTTTGTGTCATGCTCACTGTTCAAGGATTAAACCTTTGTCAGCCATTCTGTAGTTTCCTTGACCTTTTGTGTCGGCCATTCCCTGGTATCAGTTCATTACATCATGTCTTTAGCGTTCCTTGTCGTGAAATTCAGTACCAATTCCAGATCCAATTAGTCTTTGGCTTACCTCGTGTTGGATGATGAAGGATGCCTTAATGCCTTCCTTCCAACGGATCTCTTCCTATCGACTGCAACACATCTTGCTCTGGGAATGAGATTTAGAGTTTTATGACAGTACCTTGGGGATTGTTGTCATCAATGGAAATTTCCCTCGCTATTGGGTAGTGGGAATACCTTAATGTCTCCTACTCGATGGATTCTTCAAGTGTTTGACTTCAAGTCCTTGTAATCACACTTGTTAGAATGTACTAGGTACCTTGGGGACCATTTTCATTAATGGTGGTTTCCCTCGCGTTTGTTAACGGTTTTCATTATTGACCGGTAATCAAACGGTTTCCTCCATGTTTGACTTCAACTCATTTATTCTTATGGTTAGGATTCGTACCTTTGTTGGGCGATTTGGATTGAAGACCTTGGGCCGACAATAGCATCCTTTTTTGCTATTGTCCAAGCTGTGCAAGACCTTGTTATACTTTATATGACTTTTTGCTGAGACATAGATCCACCTTGTATTTTTGTGGCTATGATCGATTGTCGAGTATGGATCCACCTTGTTCATTTGTGGCCATGACTCCTTTAGATTTCATATGGCACCTTTTTGCATATTAAGCGACCATGATAGTTTCATTTGTTATACATATGTTGGATCCGCCTGTATCTTTATGGCAATGTTTTGTATATGGACTTGTATGTCCCAGAGATCAGTTTTTCTGACATTTATCTCTCTTACAGGTACCTTCATTTGAGCCTTTTGATCTTGGATTCTTTGCTCTCTCCATACTCAGCTCTTTCCTTTATAATGTATTTCATCTATCATATTCCCCTCTAACCTCACACATTAGGGGGCATCTATTATAGCTCAAAATGACACATCTCTGCCTGTGACCACTTTCCCATGATTTCATCGCATGTCGACAGTTCCATGACGGCACTTCATGAAAGTCACTGAAAAAACACCTAAATTGGAGGACCTATATATTGAGTTTTGTAACTCCGTTTGACCACATCTTTCCACCGTTGGAAAGGTATTTCAGTTAGCTAAAACTTTCCAGAAGACACCAAAGTCTAAAAATGCCCAGAAATACCATAAAAATGCATTTTTTTCCATTCGTGACTTTCCTTAAGGAATACCCGCGAATGATACGCGAGTTGCTCTATATCATACCCGCGAATACAAAAAGTTGCTCATATTCATGACTTTCTGTACTAGCAACCCGCGTATACTTTTTGTATCCGCGACTGTCAAGTTATGCAACCCACGGATGCCTTTTAAAAATATAAAAAACACGCCTTTTGAATTTCGGTTAGTTTGGGTAGTTATGTAACTGACTTCTTCAGTTGTAACCTCTTTATCTTTGCCCCTAACTCTTCCTTAACCATATAAATAGAGGTAGGGAGGTCCATGAGAGGGGACTTGAATTTTTGCATTGTTATACTGGAGGATTTGGAGCTCTCTTTGCCCACACCTTTGCCCTGGTGGTCATCCCCTTGTGTTGTAGAGCTTGGAGGCTGAGTTCTTTGGAGAAGAGAAGTAGTAGAACCGGATCAAGTTTTCGTGAGGTGTCGAACTTGAAGAGAAGGTATACTTGTAATTGTTTTCAAGATTAATAAAGATGTGATGTCCTTCTTGTTCCCAAATCATTGTTCAATGTGTGATTGAATCTCTTTTTCTGATCATATGATGATGTTATTCAGATCATTAGTTCATATTTCTTTGATTATCATTTGTTTATATGTGGTCATATTGGTTTGAGGAAGGTGTAATTTGTTTTGCAGGTCTCTTGGAGCGAGAGGAGCAAGAAGAGGATTGAAGAGAAATCTTGGACCAGCATTCAGTTAGTTAGGTGTGGACCTTTCTCATCTCCGATCTTGCTTATATATGCTTGCTGAACATTGTGCATCTCTCTTTCAACCCCAGTATGTTGATGGCCTCTTAAACCCTAGCCATAGGATACTTTCCTTTACAACATATAGTCAAATGTATAATTATATCAAAGAATGAAGGGGGGAAATATTTTTTTAGGAAACACAAAGTTTCGACAACATCATCTTGTAAGTTATCAAGATCTGTTGGATCCACCATTTTTGCACAAATTCCCCTATAAATGAAGCAAATCCTACAAATAGTGTCTCAAACTACTTTTGGTAGCACATGGCGCAATTCTACTGGAAGGATTTGTTGCATGAGAACATGGAAATCATGTGCTTTCATACTATGAAGCTGGATATATTTCAAAGATACATTATTTCTAGTGTTTGAACTATATCCATCTGGAACTTTTAACGTGAACAAAACATGACAAAGAATCCCTTTCTCCTTTTTTGAAAGAGTGTGTGGTGCAGGTAGAAGAAATATTTTTTTGCCTTTTTATTGTGGCCACATTGAATGCCTTATACCCAACTGTTGTAATTCATCATGACAATTTTTCCCATCCTTTGATTTATCTTTTATATCCACAAGGGTTGCAAAAATACTTTCGCATACATTTTTTTCTATGTGCATTAAGTCTAAAACGTGACACACTGGGAGTTTACGCATCCAACTGTATAAAAAATCAATGAATTATAACATCAAACAAAAACTAAACAATATATTCCAATTAAAGACAATGAAATCCTTCAAGCATCATACATTTTAGGCCTTAAGTTAATGTGTGCACATACCTCCCAATATGGTAAATTGAATAGAATTGACCTTTTTTTCCACACGTCAGTCTTCGAATTTTCACCTTTTTTAAAATTTCTTTTTCTTTTTGTACTTTTAGACTTTCCCCATTTTTGTTCCCTTCCTTATGTTTCTTTAAAAATATGTGACACTTGTACAATTGTAGGTGCAATGAGATGCTCAGAATTCCAATTCAATGGTCCTTTTTGAGAATGATAGTTATGATTTATTGGAAGATATCTCCTATGTCCCATGTACACACATTTCCTACTATATTTGAGATACATTGAATCTGTGTTAATTGCACATATAGGGCATGCGTAAAACCCTTTAGTCATGTGACCAGCGATATTTCCATAAGAAGGAAAGTCATGGATTACCAAAATCAATATAGCCTTCATATTAAAGAATTACCTTGAATGAGCATCGTATTTCCTTGCCCCTTCATCCCATGTTAGTTTTAGTTCATTTACCAATGGTTCCAAATAAACATCTATGTCATTTTCTGGTTGCTTGGGACGAGGTATTAACAATGACAACAAACAAAAGCTCCCTTTTTATGCTTAACCATGGAAGAAGCTTATATGTGACTAGTACTATTGGCCATACACTGTGAGTACTAGTCAAGCTTCCAAAAGGATTAAATCCATCCATTTCCATTGCAAGTCGTACATTGCGAGGATCGTTGAAAAAACCGGGCAATTTAGAATCTATATTTTTCTATGACGGGCTATTAATTGCGTGGCGCATTATTCCATCTTTACTTGCATTCTCATGATGCCACCTCATTTTCTATGAAATATATGTATAGTTGTAACAAAAACATAAATAATCATATATACATTGCAATAATTAGTATATTAAAGAAGATAATTTTTTATTAGGTTGGTAGTACATGAAAGTGTATGATATAATGGAATCATAAGAGTTCAAAATCATACCTGTACATTCTCTTCAACCTTGGAACTATAGGGAAATACCTTAGCACTTTGGTCAAGACACCTGTATGCACCTTTTCAGAATGAGCATCAACCTTCCATATTGATTCACCACATGTTAGGAATTCATTTATTTTTTCATATTTTCCCCAATATTAAATGCAATTGTTGTGGCATGCATGTATCATTTCATAGTGCAACCCCAATGATTTAATCAAACCTTTTGCAGCATATGTATATTCTGGAACTGTATTTCCTATTGGAAGCATTTCTCTTTGCAACTTCAACAACTGGGTGAAACTTGCATTAGACCATCCATTTCTCACTTTAAGGTTGTACAATTTCACAGTTGTCGATAGCTTACTGAAACTTGTGAAACCTAGGTACAATGGTTCCTTGGCATCGTCAATTAACTTTAGATAATTATTGATATCATTTTTTTCTTCCATTGATTCTACTTGGTCATTTTCACAATTCACATTTGGATTTTCATTATAATATTGATAAGCATCATTCACCATTTCAAGCATTTGATCATCAACCATGGCTGCCTCGTTATGCTCATCATTTTCAAGAACTTTAGTATCAGTTTTAAGCAATGTTGCAAACTCCTCATTATGATTATCATATTGATGTCCAACTATGCATTTATCACCATGTGTAATTTATTGAGGAAAATCATCCATCTTTGGCGTTGTGTGGAATTTATTGCTCTTGTAAAATATAAATTCCCGAGTAGGAACTTTATCTCCATGGAAAAACCAAGTTTTATATGAACTTATTATAACATGAATCATCAAGTCGTCTTGTACTTCCTCAAACGTCAATACTGCAACATTGCAACACTTTTTACAAGGGCATCTTGTGGTGTTATTAGCCTCTGAATTCCTTTTTGAAAACTCTATGAATTCTTCAACCCCAAATCAATATTCCTTTGAAATCCTACATAGAACCAATTTGCACATCACGTAAGAAAAGACCACTACAAAGTACAATGAATACATATGTTATAAAATATCATATTGAAGAATCAAATATAAAAAGTATACGTCATTTTCAAATCTTTCCAATCCCTTTTTTGCCCATTTGAAAATAAAACCAACCAAATTTCTTGAATTGGCTTCTCTAGAGTTGGCCTCTCAACTTCCTTCCAATATATGGTTAGGAATATTTATGTAGTACACCCATATGCTTTCCAAAATGGCCTTTTCCAGGACATGACAACCATATATTACACCATACAAGTTGCCACCTTATAATAATCAAATGAAAACATCAATTACATAATATTTTGGTTTTATATTAGAGGAAAGATATTTAAGATTTTGACCCATTAATATAACTCTGAAGAAAAAAAAAAAATTCCAAATATGGTGGGCCCCTCCCCATTGGATATTGCACTTGAAGATTGTAGGTACAAAGGTCACTTTTAGGGAGCGCGATGGTTTATATGATCACTATCCTGACTGGATAAAAGTGCCCTAAGGATTGTTAAGGGTCCCAATCATGTGTATGAATATACCATGACCTACTGTGGGTTACTAAGGGTGTCATGAGGGTGTGTAAATTTGTTAAAATCGTAATTGTGTACTGCTTGACTAGGGTGTGATCTGTTAGTATGGATAGTAGTCTATGTGAGGTATAGTATGTGGGTCACTACCCTTTATTGGACTAGTTATGCAACTAATGAAACCCATGACTTGATGTGTCTCACCCGTGTGCTGGGTACCAAGCTAGGATATGCTTTGAATAGTAAACTGTAATGACCCCCATCAAATCCTGCTAGTTTTTTTGGCTTATTTTCTTATGTAATTTGGTTAAGGGATTTCGTAAAAAAAATTGTCAAAAATACCACTGAGTTGTGCCAAATAGTCTTAGTTGGTTTTTTTATTCAATGTAATGCTGATATGTTGATGCACGAGCATAAGATCAAGAAGGCAAAGTCATTCATGACTTCACAAGGTCAATGGAACTCTTAAGAGACCTAGGGTCTCGTACATTTGTAATTTGCTTTATTTTGTAAAATATGAATAAAATAGATAAGGAATCTAGATCCTTTTCCACATGTAATAGTTAGGATTGAGTTAGTTGTGAGTCATAGGGTTAGAAGAGATCAATAAGGATGGTACTTCTTTGTTATAGGATCTGGAAACAAAATCCTCTTGTATTTAAATCAGTTCGAGTTATTTTCTTAGCAGCTTAGTTAGCTTATAGAGCTTGTTGGCTCACAAAAGCTTAGGTTGGGTCACAGGGATTAGGATAGGTCATAGAGGTTTGAGGATATCTCAAAGAAGATTTGATTAGCTTATAGAGCTTGAGAGGGAGATAAATTCCACATAGCATGAATGGAGGAATGAGAGGTGCACAGAAGAGTGTGCAAGGAGTGAACAAGTAGACTTCTCTGTGCGTATTTGATATTCTGGTGAATTGAATAAAGAAAATAGTATTAGACTCTGCATGTGGTTTTGATGGTTTTCATGTTTTCATATAGTTCTGTAGAAGTATGAATTCATCCCACATTCACTCCAGATAACTCTGTATATAAAATATGTTTCTTTCGATCTCCATAGTTATCAAATTGCAAAGAAGAATTGATCCTCTCAATGATAAATTAAGTGAAGCTTTGTAGATGGTTAAACCTTAACATTTGCTCAAATAAAACAAGATCGTAGAGTGGGGATCGATCATGGGGAAGATCGATGATTTTTAATGATACCTCCAAAAGAATTTACAAGCTTTGAAAAACTTTTCATGTCCATGATATTCTATGGAATGCGCTTAATAAATTTTGGAATCCATCGTTGATTTGGTGAGGACACTGATCGAATGATTAGAAATTAATTTCATTGCGTGTAAAATTAAGTTGTACGGAGAATCACGCTGGCCGCAAAATTGATAGATCAACGATTGATATCGACAACGAGGAAGAAGCATTGTGCGGGAAATCTTGTTTCAGAAGTGTCGAAAGTCGAAAAGCAAAATTCCAATTCCCTCCTTCCAGAAATAATTATGCTGCATAATGGAACGTGCGGAAACCTAGAATTCGGCTGCGGAAGAAAGTTAGACAATAAACAAATTTGTTTAACATAGATATATTGTTTCATATCTCAAGGGTTTTGAAGTCTGTACGCAAATCAACGCCATCATATGTGTAATTTTTGGCTTGTATATTGACTATAATTTTCAAATCTTGATTTTCATAGCGCTAATAGTGAACAGTAAATGCAATAGAGATTGATTTGCATAAATAACAATGGAAATAAACCCTAAACATCATATTCATATAACTTTGAGTTTACAATGGTTGTAACAACAGTTCTAAGGTGGATAAGCAAATCTGATATTACTTTAACTCTAACCTGTAGCTTCCCGGGAGTGCACAATGATTTATGGAAGTGCGATTTGGTGTCTCGATTTTTATTTGGTGTATTCCCTACCCTTTTAGCTCCTCAAAACATCCCAAATTGTCTTCTTCTCATACTCCCTTATTATGTTGTAGCACCCTCCTCACTACCCAGAAATGTTATGCACAATCATAGTAGATTCCTGTAGGTGTCAATATTGATTGCAACTCCCTTTTTGGATGTAAAAACCCTTTATATTGTCCCAGATGAAGCATTGGGATTATTGTAGATGTGGAACTGTAAGGATATTCACCCAACGGAAAGTAAATCATCCTCACAAGCAAGACTATGTCCTCTCCAGATGATGTCATGACCCACGTAATCCAAACTCAGCCAACAAATGAAGAATACGGCCTCCACGAGATGAAATCGACCCCTTTGTTACTCTTTTTTTTTTCAAAAACATAAAAACCAAAAAGAGAATATGCATGAATATATAACATCGTATATCTAGATGGGCCTAAAAATTTGTTGTGTGTATAGCCATGACATGAGCCTATAATCATAGGTATAATATAATATTGTTACTTGTTAGACTCATAGGAAGACCTCCTTGGGCTACACCTTATTATAAAATATGGTATGGGGATGGTGCTAGGGATTCCTAGTTTCTTACATTCTTATTTTAATTATTGCATAAGCGTTTCTAGATTCTATTCTATTGCTTGTCAAGCCTATTTATAACTTACATCGTAGGGAGGCTCTATGGGTTAAATATAAATATCTTTCTAATGTGGAGATATCCCAACCTATATACTAACTAAAATATGTTGCTTGTATGATAGGAGATCAATATGTTAAAGTTGTCACCACCATTTTAATATATCAATGTATTTCTAGGAGGAGTTAGAACTCGCTTCAATCACCTCATTTAATGGCTTGGAAGGTATGAGAAAATTCATTTCCTTTAGAGCTCAAGAAATATCACTTGGGAGTGAGTAAAATAGTCAAAGGTGTATTGTAATGGCCATAACATTATTAGAGATAACTTGGTTCAATAATTTCATATGCCACCTATCGTTGACTATCCAATGACCTAATTAAATAGAAATTCACATGCAAGCATGTGTAAGAACTACTACACTTCCACCGCTAAAATGGTTCAATGAAAAATGAAAATACATAAATGAGGTGGAGGCTATAGATTTGCATCGCATGATTAAATGTAACAACGTACATCTCTTCTCATTATTCTAATATCCCTAGTTACCTAATTGATATGTAAATTAAGAAAATAGATTTGTAAGGCGTACCACCATATAAATTTTAGCTCATATGATTTCCATAAGAAGAGAGATCATAAATCCAACCAAGAAAAAAAATATTTTGTTTGAATGCATATGATAGATCTCTTAGTAAGAAAAGAAACAATAATGAGTCATATCATGCCAGTAGTTACAAATATCATATTAAAGATAAAATATCTTGTGTATAATCATAAGAGAGTCTATGGAAATAGACTAGTTTAGTACAATTATTTTATCCTTATGGTCTCCTTACTTATTGGCATGGGTGGGCTCCTTACTTATTGGCATGGGTGGGCCCAATGGTTAAGAGCACGTGTTTCCTCTTAGGAGGTCACGGGTTCAAATCCAGAAGGGGTCAGGTAGTGTATGTATACCTTTGTATACTTTAGCAGTTAATCGTTGCGCAGAGGGCAATACCTTGTCCCACAAACAAGGGGGTCTCATACACAAATTTGGTGTCTCTCTTGGTGGTGACCTTAAAACTAGATTATTATTATTATTAATTTGATCAAGTAACTAGTAAATCCACCCAGGTATAAATGTAGTAGATACTGACTAGAAATAATACTATGTTTGGATATTGTAACCTCTACATCTAACCTCAGATGAAAATGGCATCCCTTAGGTGGTAATTAGCTGAAATTGATTAATAGTGCACTTGAATTCATTGAAACAAAATCACTTCCCCATCTGTTTACAAATAAACCTCACAAACAATGCATTATAAGCCATGGTTATTACATTATTTAACTAATTCATGTCATCCACCACAATAGGCTAATATACATGGTCGATTTCATGGTATACCCTCTCAACCTTTTTATAATGTGTATCAAGTCATTTTCCTTGTGAAATCCATTCATCAAAGGATTGTAAGTATAAATATTTGGTTAATCACAACCATTTAATTTCCTTCATATGCTCCACTAGTGCAAGATAAATTACAACTTTGCCTCCTTTTCAATGTCCATTATTCAAGGTAGTATATGTTACTTCATTTGGTGTTAATCATTTTCAATTATGGATGATGGTTAATTAAGGGAATATTTAAGGATAGATTAGATGGAATTTTTTATCTTTATAGCCATATTTTTCTCTTATCTAGCTACAAGATTGTCATGGTTCACTAATTCATATAACAAGTGTTGTAAAAATTAGAAAGGTGGCATTTCCATCATGAACACCTACAATACTAGCTGGTATATACCTATAATTTGTTTGATAATTATAAATAGATGGAGGGTTGACATTGTAGGTTAAAAACTATACTTATAAGGAGATCGGGGTCACATCATATTCATATGGTCCATCAAGCAAGGCATCAGATTTTCATTAGGAGAGTAGTTTCAATGGTATAATACTGGTCTAAAAAACATAGGTTAATGGTTTAAATTCCTTTTATGTTTATAAGAATTTCATATTGTTGGAAGAGGTTATACTAATGGGTTAATCCATGAAGATGGGTGTCTATTTTAGGGGGGTCTTATGAGAAAATAAATCTTATTTTTTCAAGTTTTTAAACTTTGGGCAAACAAAAGTGACATTTTTGTTTAGAATTTCACTTTTTATCTAAAAACGAAACTTTTAGAGAATTATGTTAGCTTTATATTCATAATTTTTTGAATTTTTTTTATTGACCTTTGATATGTTGTTTTGGAAAATGTTTGACAGTGTGTCCTTGTAAAATGAAAGGACCAAAAAATAGTCATGTTTGGTTGTGCCCCTAAAAGCATTGTTAAACTTGTGTTTTGCAAAAACAAAATATGCTACGACAATCTAAACATAATATACTAGAGGATGAATATAAGTTTTTAACCAACGGATCTATATACTAATTACAATTATTTCTTGAATTCGATCAATGGGGAAACCTTGTCGATTTTCAACATGTTTTTGGTTGCGACACTTTTCTCTCAATTGACTATAAAACTTAAAAATATACTAATACCCTTTTGAAGTAGACACTCCAATTAACAACACCATATTTTTTTCAATTTTTTTGGTGGTGTATTATATATTTTTCATTTCACCACACTTTGAAAGAGATGAAACGAAACTCGACACATTTTAAGAAACAAAAAAATTAAAAATATTGGATCTCACATATACAGAACAAAATATATACCTACGGAAAGTAGATTCAATGAAAAAACTAATGGTATCAAGTCCGACAATCGATTTGTAGTGTAAGACATCCATTTTACCTTCCAAAAATGGATAAACCCAAAAACTATGTAGGTTTCAGGTCTCAAAGGTTATTCGGCCGAATAATACTTTTCCATTATAGAACCATTATTTACAATAAAGGTTGTTCGGCCAAAAAACCAAACGCACATTTGTTTTTGATGTCTTCGTCAATTTAAATGATTCACCATTAAACATTATTCGGTCTAATAACTATAGTTATTCATCCGAATTAAAACGTTATTCGGCCGAACAAATATAGTTATTTGGCCAAATAACTTCTGCTATGTTGCTCGGGCACCCGATTCTGACGTAAGTGTTACCCAACTTTGTGCTTTCACCCTAATGCAAAAAATTCTAAATATTTAAAAGGATTATATAGGTTCTTGTAGGTTTTCTCCAGGTAGGACCTTAACCAATGTATTAATTAATTTTCAAACTTATGGAGAGCATATAGATTAAATGTAACACCGTATATCTCTTCTCATTATTCTAATATCCTTGGTTACCTAATGGATATGTCAATTAAGAAAGTATATTTGTAAGGCACCATACCACCATTGAAACTTTAGCTCATATGATCTCCATGAGAAGAGAGATCAACTAACTTGTTTGGAAAAATTCAATACAAGGAGGCACTAGCTGTAAGCCAAGCTACAGTGAAATAAAAAGCAGAGGAAATCACATCTTTGAAAACAACTATAACTAAACTACTGAAAAATAGTAGAAGATACTAAGAGAGAACATGTGGTCAACAAAGAAAGTGTTGGTGTCCAATTCTTTACTCTTGTCTCAATATACAATTTTCACACTAATGATATGAATTCTAATATATTATTGCTCATATAAATATTTTCCTACTATACAATATGCTCATGCTGAAATCACTTCTGTGGTGGAGGTTAGTTGTTTAATTATTATTTTAAATAATATTTTTTTCATCTTTTGAATATATATATATTACATTTTTTTTCCTTGACAGAGTAATACAGGGGACATAAAAAACCCTATGAATGGACTAATACAAAATAAATTAACTTCAACGCATACTGCATCATCCCTAGTAAGTGTTGAAAAAATTCGTCATTTAGTTAAATATTATTTTATTTTATAAATATATTAGAAATCATTTTCTCTTCGGTGCAGAGTCATGCATCAAAATATGATGAACATTTGGTACAGAAAACACCAATGGTTCCATCGAAACTACAAATTGACAAAATGAAAACACCAATTCAGGTAAGATTGTAATTATTTAATCTAGGATCATCAATGTTTAAATTCTTATTTCCATGCATCTATCTTAATTTGTCTCATTTATTTGCAGGGTCAAGATAATGCTAATGAGTTGACACCGACTTCCCAATTGGGGATGGAAGGAAAGAAATGCTTTCTCATTGCATTAAACTCGAGAGTTAAAGTTGCAAGGGAGACAATACATAAGACTAACCCAAATGAAATGGTACATTGTGTCCCTGTTGGAAAAGACTATTATATTGTGAATCCTACAGAAATTTTAGATCCTCTATTTGAAAATATATCTCTACCACGTCCCAATAGCACATTATGTAATCTAGCATATGTTTTGTTGATATTCATTCCTTGGAATAAGGATGACATTGAACTATGTAACTTGTGCTTATACTATGCGACTAGTGATTTCAGTGATGTTGTATGAACTAAGAATAATTGATTTATTGAATATTTATACTTAGATCAAGACAAAGTTATAATTTTTTGAATTTCAGGATTAATATTTACATTCAATTAAAATTTTGTGCACAATTTGTAATTATATGCCATGGGCACAATTTCTGATTTTGTAATAGATCAGTATTATATAATCTTCATTGCATGTGAAATGAGATGTTGTGTAGTGAATATGTGGAATGAGTAGTTTGTCTATCATATTTTCATTAAGTGTTTTTTTTTTTTTGTAAATTCATTTATCCTTCTATTTCCTTCTATTTCCAAAAACAAACATTTACATAAAAAAAACCACATTAATATAATTTATTTTCCACATTGTAGCAAGAATAAGATAATTACCAAAACTAAATATTTAAAGGAAGAATCTTTCATCTAGAAACAAATTCATATGCAATGATTAACAATAATAGTAAGCTGATTTATTAACTCAATTAAGACTAGGACCTTTTATGTTGTACAAAACAACCAATCTACAAACCGTTTTGAATTTGAAAATCGAAACTAACTTTAAATACATACTACTCAATTTGCACATTAATTCACCATGTTATTACATTGTTCATTTTGTGTTTGATAGTGGTCTTGATGTATTCACCTTGTTGGCCTCTACCCATTGGGTATCTCACTTTCCAAGTTTGAAGGAAAAATGAAATCAACTTGGTAACCTAAGTTTTGAAGAGAATTGGTTAAGTGTTAGACAAAGGGTTTGAGAGACCATTTGGAAATGCCTACAAGGGGGTGTTCCTTTGATGATTAAATTCATCAGATGATATCATCTTTTTCATTGTTGAAATGGATATTTATCTATGCTCTTGGTTTTTCTTATGGTGATCAGATAAGGAAAAAATCAACCTCCCAAAATAGAAGAAAAATCTTATTTTGCATACTAAAGACAAAAAAAATGGCTAAGTGTTGTAAAGAGGCCAAGTGATGCCCACATTAAGGTTGATTCCCGCACTAAGGATGATGCCTGCATAGCATGGCATGGAATAGATGATTATGTGGCATGAATATGAAATCATTGTTGCATTATGACATCATTCTGGAGAAATATGACAAATTAGTGAAAATCATGAAATTGGCAAAGTATGGGAAAATTGGTCCAAGTACCCTTAAGAGGATGCCCACCAAAAATGGTTTGTTGAAGAAAATGCCCGCATCCCATGGGGATATTGTAGGTTGTTATTTTGTCTACTCAACCATGATCTCAATTTGTCCAAAGAGACCATGAATAAGAATTTATGGACCTGCCACAACTGTGATTTAGGGAAATTAGACCAAGGCTAGGAGAAGATAAAAAAAATTGTCTAAGTATGGAATTATTGGTAAAATATTCCTAACTAGCCTTAGGGAAATTCCCTCCACAGCTCATAGGATGATGATAAAAATATTCTCAGACTGTGGATCTCTAGAGTGTTGTATGGTGCATCCAACTATATCATTAGCCTAACCAAAAAGTATTTCAGTAAGAAGATATCAATTTGCCAAAAGTGCCTCTCAGCCATAGTTGCACTGCTCCAAAAAAAATGCTCACCGAGGAGAGAGAAAGAAGCTCTAGAAGATGAAAGTGGTCTTGCTGGATTCAACTTCCTGGCCTTTACCCATTGGGCATCTCACATTCCAAATTTGAATGAAAAATTAAATCAACTTGGTGACCTAGGGTTTGAAGTGAACTTGTAAAGTGTTATACAAAGAGTTTGAGAGACCATTTGGAATGCTCGCAAGGGGGTGTTCCTTTAATGATAAAATGCACCAGATTATGTGGTCTTGTTCATTGTTGAAATGGCTATCTAGCCATGCACTTGGTTTTTCTTATGGTGATCAGATAAGGAAAATATCAACCTACCAAACTAGAAGAAAAATGTTATTTTGCATACTAAAGACATAAAAAATGGTTGTGATGTAAAGAGGATAAGTAATTCCTGCATTAAGGTTGATTCCTGCACTAAGGACGATGCTTTCATGACATGGAATGATATATATGATGATGCAAAATGAACTTGAAATCATTGTTATATTATGACATCGTTCTGGAGAAATACGACAAATTATTGAAAATTAGGAAATTTACTAAGTATGGGAATGGTGGTCCAAGTAGCCTTAAGAGGATTCCCGTGACAAATTGTGTGTTAAAGAAAATTCCCCCACCACATGGGAATATTGTAGCATTTTGTTTTTTCTACTCAACCATGCTCTCGGTTTTTCCAAAGAGACCACGAAAAATAATTTATGGACCTGCCAACAATGTGGTTTACGGAAATTAGACCAATCCTAGGAGAAGATAAAAAATTGTCTAAGTATGGAATTATTGGTAAAATATGCATAATTGGCCTTAGGTAAATGCCCTCCATAGCTCATAGGATGATGATCAAAATATTCTGTGAGTGTGGATCTGTAGAGTGTTGTATGGTGCATCCAACCATATCATTAGCCTGACCAAAAGGTCTTTCAGGAAGAAGATATCAATCTTCCAGAAGTGCCTCTCATCCATATTTGCATTGCTACAGAAAAATGGCTGCCAAGGAGAGAGAAAGAAGCTCTAGAAGATGAAAGTGGTCTTGATGATTCACCTTGTTGGCCTCTACCCATTGGGCATCTCACTTGCCATGTTTGAAGTAAAAATGAAATCACCTTCGTGACCTAGGGTTTGAAGGGAACTAGTTAAGTGCTAGACAACGAGTTTTAAAGACCATTTGGAAATTCCAAGAATGAAATATTTAAAGGAATAAGCTTGAATCAAGAAACAAAATCATATGAAATAAATAACAATAATAGTAAGTTGATTTCTTAACTCAATTGAGGTCAGGATAAGTTTATGTATTATATGAAAAATATTTATTTCATATGATATAGGGACATTGACGTCATAACCCAATATACGTGAATTTGTGAAAAAAGCAATATACGTGAAATCATTTAAAAAAAACTCATTTGTGTGCATTCCTCAACATGCATTCCTAATCTTGCATTCCTGAGGGTGCATTCCTTAGAATGCATACCAAACCAACCATGACCACAATTGAAATTGGGTGGTCGCGTACTATGGAAACAGATGAAACAGGGGTGTCTTGAACCATAGCAACAAGCATAGAGGCCTTTTCTACCACGACATCAGGAGAAGAGTGGGGTTCCCAGGTTGAATGGTTCATGGGAAAAAATCCAAGAGAATGCTGATGAATGGAGTGATACAAGCTTATGGCCAACTGGTATGTTAAATATCCTTTTAAGAGTAGGAGTGGATAGGTTCATTTTTAGACATTTTAATTTCCAAAATGACGAGATAGATGATTTCATATGTAGTTATCATCATGGGGCTATGGAATTGAATATTTATGGGAAGAGGGTTCATCTAGAGCTCGATTTGGTTGCCAGAGAAACTAAAATTCAACGAAGAGAGGGGGCCATGTGAAACTCATGGAAAACCCCCAAGCTAGAAAAGATTCAAATGGCTAGTAAAATTTGTGGGAAACTGGTTGTTGTTCCAAGCAATCATCTAAAAATGGAATATGTTCCTCAAGGAATATACAAAACCCTGATTTAGATTATCCTTATGACCATATGAATCACCATCAGTGGAATGATATTTAGGGTGATTTCATGAATCTATTCATACACTAGGTTGAAGACATGGCCATAGATGTCCCTCATCTATTGGCTAGGAAATTGCACTCTGCATTGCAAGATAGTAAAATGAAGAGGGTCAAGTTCAGTTACCCAGGAACAATGCAAAAAAATATTGATTTATGTCGAAATAGTGTTGTATGGTCAAATTATATTAGAACATACATTAGGAAGCCTGAAGAACAACAAAAGAATGAGGGATTACCTCAACCATCTTTAAAGAACAATGTAGAAGGAGTTTCTACTATCACTACATCAACACTACATGGACAACCTTTCGAGGATAATATGGAATCTGTGGGAAACAACATCCCTTCAATTTGACCTGAAGAAGATGTTGCTGCCCCAAATTTAGCTGGAATGCATTGAAATGAAAATGCAGATAAATGGGAGGAATTCGTGAACAATGATATGGATCGTTCACCGACTAGTGATGAAGACCTAATTGATGCCAAATATTTTTTTGATGGTATATATTTTTATTTATTTGATAAAACGGGGCATTTCAAAGAACAATATACCTTGTGGGAGGATTCCTTCACAACTAGCGATGAATTGCGCAGAACTAAGGATGTCCAAAATCTTGATTTGGTACATCATGTTACAAGTTTAGAGAAAAAAATTGTGGAAACTGAAAAAATAATTTTCCAGAAGAATAAAATTATTAAGGATCAATGTTATACATTTAGCATAGTTCTAGAAGGATCGATTGCTGACCTTGACAGACTGAAAGACAAATTTCAGGCCAGAAATAAAAAATATGCAGAAACTATAGGGAGACTTCAAAATGAGTTGAAAAACAGGCCTCAAGTTTTGAACATGCAACCACTGAAGACTGTATTTGGTAAGGAAGCATAACTTCAGCAAGAATTGAAGTAGAAAGAAACATTTATTGCAGGTTTGAAGGTTGAGTTTGAAAATAAAATGAGAAAAAGGATCATTAAACAACAAAATGAGACTGCAGAATATTAAACAAGACTAAAAAAATGAATAATACAATTAAAAAAAAAATGAGTTGCTAAAAACTAAGCCTAATTGAAAGGATTTCAGCAACTCTCAAGGCTAAAAGAGTTGGAAGAGGAAAATAATCAACACTCAAGGGTAAATAGGTATGGTAACCAGAAGAATCAACAGTCAAGGGTAAATAGGTCTGCACACCAGAATAATCAACAGTCAAGGTTAAAAAGGTCAGCACACCAAAAGAATCCAAAGTCAAGGGTAAAAATGTCAACACACCAAAAGTTTTTGGCAGTACAAAACTTGGTGATGTAACTATGGAGAGATTACTCTAGTTTTAGAAGTCCTTACAATAATGAAAGAAGACCTTGAATGAACCTGCTTCAACAATCCATGCTATAGAGTCAACATTTGGCTCTTCAGAGCCAACATTGAAAAAGAAGATAGAGGAGAAGGAGGACGAAATTAGAGACCTTCACCAAAAACTATTGGAGAAGGGAAAATCACTACATTTGGATGTGATAGTGAGATACAAGATTTGAGATCCCAAATTAAATATTTGCAAAAGAAACATGTGGCAGAAACAATTTTGCATACTCCATTTGATACAATTTTGAGGACAAAAGAGCTCAAGAAGGAGGTACTATAGTTCAAGACAAAATTAAGTGCAGTTCAATCTGAGCTGAAGTGGATGAAGGATGATCTTAAAATAAAAGAAGATGAGCACTCAAAGTAGAAAAATAAAAATTTAGAGATGTTGAAGAAATTCCTAGAAGAAAAAGATAGTTCAAACAAAGTGAAAGAGCATGAAAAACAATTAAAACATATGGCTGATGAAGCTTCTGTAGAACTGGAGAGTTCTGGAAAAGGCAAGAGAAGCTATAGAGAATTTTCTTATTCTAAGAAGGAGGAATTGAAAAAGCATCCCAAGCAGCCTAGAGTTCTAGAATAATATGGTGTACATTTGATGTTTATGTACATACTAATATTGTTGTAATATAAATTGTAAGTATTTCTCGGCAATGCATATATTTTTATAGTTAATGTGTTTCTAATGTGTAATCCATATGTGCATGTACGAAGAATATATTACTATGGGTTGCACGATATTTTAATGTGCAACCCATACTAAGAAGTGTGTATGAAACTACAAATGATGAAATATATTCTTCGTAATATATTCTACAAATAAATTATCATATGAAATATTCTTGAAATATATTCTACAAATAAATTGACAGATCATCATCTCCAATGCAATACTTAAAAGAATCCCTTAAAAATGGAATTAAAACTAGCCCTTCAAATTTGATCACTAGAGGTTATGAAAAATTAACACTTGATTTGCCTGACACTAAAAACATTTCTAAAGGAGAAAGTATTAGGTAAAAAATTGGAAATATTAAAATGCTAAAAGGGGAGGATTAATAATAAAAAATACTCTCCTATTTTATTCATTGAATTTGACAAATAAATCAAGCATGTGCGTGCATTTTAATGAAGCGAGGAAATTTTGGATAGATTCACTCAAATGCATGCCCATCTTGAATTACAAAGCCAAATTCATTGATTCAAACCACAGAGTGTTTCTTCAGGCATAAAAAACCTACATAAGCTTTCAATGTTTAAGTTTTAGACATAAAAACTTATGCTCCGCAAGGAAACTCCAAATTTAAGTGATTTACACATTGTAAAAAAAAGGTTGAGTCCCTCAAGGAAATGCACACATTGGCCTACATTTCATGTTATATTGAATAAATTGCACTATAGCATAGACATAGCAACATTTTCTACAATCTCTCGTACTCATTTATGTAAATTGTATTATCTACAGTAAAATCCAAGTCTTCCAAAACAACAATTGATAGTATTTTCCATTTTTTCATGGCCATAACTAAAAATGCACACCAATTCCAATCGAAGTACATTCTAGGTATGAAATTTGGAAGTTTTCATACAAAAACCTAATTACACTAGTATAGTTTTAATTTCATACATAAAAAATTCTATTGTGAAATAAGAATTCATCCAACATTTGAAATGAGAATAGAACAACTGTAAATGTTGGTTTCTTATTCATGGGAATCATAGTTTCTCTAGTAAATCTTGTATTTATAGAATTTTGGCATGACAAGGATAACTTAGAAAAGAGGCTGAATTGGATATTGTTTGGAAACCAATCTCATGGCTCTGAAAGTTTGTATAATCTTATCTTTTTTATTATAATATAAATCTTCATCCTTCCTTATAGAAATAAATAAAGGAGAACATAACAGATATAATACAATCCCAGGAAAAAAATAGAGATAATGCAAAAATATTACCAGATCGATACTCAAGAAAGTTTTAAAAGGGGCCCAAGAGAAATTTTTATTATATTATGCTTTCATTACAGAGTAGAGGGCTAGTTTACAGTTGAATCAACAACATCAAACAATTACTTCAATAATAACTGGCCTTACTACCTATTACATTCTATTTATAGACCTCAAGGGTTGGATTGACAATGTTACAAGTGGATTTCATTAGATTTAAACTGAAATGTTGATTTACCCTCGATCTAACCCATCCTCTATTGTACTTTCCTCGCTTAAAATGAATATACCAACTACTGTGGAACATGGCTAACATGGCAGTGCAACAGAGGGGGGAAAACAAGGCTGAAGTGGACATGTTTCAACAACACGGGTAGAAAGGGAGTCAAAGAGGAAGTTGCATTCCATTTATATTGATGGGATACTCGAGCAGAGAAGAATTATAAAAGTGATACACATTAAATGAGAGGTTTCACAAAAACAAAAGGGAAATTCCAATGAAATAAGAAAATGATAAGGAAGAGAGAAATGTTGAGACAAAAATGGCTCAGCAAAAAAAAATTCCAATACCCTTCTGGTATGGAGAAATTAATAGCTGGAATTGAATCAATCAATCCTTCTATGCCATCGAGAGGGAATGATCGAGTTGTTGAAGAGGGACAAGGTGATGACTCAGTGCAGGAAATAATTCACGGAGTGATGGGAAAGGACTCCGAAACAAAAATAAAAAACGATAAGATGTAATGGAACTTCCAGTTAAAGCCATTGAACCCAAATGACACTGTCTCCAATTCTTTCCAGTTCTACCCATTTCACTCATACTATTAGTGAACTCAAATTTGTCCACATATATGGCCATACTAGAGAAAAATTAATGAACATAGATAATGGATTCAATACATATTGTACTAATAACAATGACCCCTATTTATCAATGTTCCATAAGAGTAAACATGATTGGTAAATGACTGCGGCTGCTAGGAAGGAATTCATGGGGTCAAGAAAAATACGGATATGTGTATTGTGTTGGCTCTTTGAATAATTGAAAGGTGGGAAAAAAATGTTAATCATGCAGAAATGTTGAGTTCACGTCTGGGTGATGTAATCATTCTCAATGTCGTCAGAATCCAACTCGATTCGGCTTCATCGAATCATATAGTTTGATGGTATGTACTATGTAGAACATTTTTCCTTGTTAAGTGACGTATTTGACACTAAGTTGAAAATTCATAATATGAGATGTATGGAAAATAAAAAAACCACCACTTACAGGTTTATAAGATTAAATGAAGTATTTGACACTCAATTAGTTCAACACATGTTTTCTAGGTTGAGGTATGGGAAAACGAAAAAAAACACCATTTAGAATTTTAGAAAATTAGATGACTGGAAAAACTGTAAATTGTAAATCTGGGTTGAGTCCCTTGAGGAAATGCACACATTGTCCTAGAAAAAAAATCAATATTAGGGATAGAAGTTAAAAAAAATTCTAAATAAGAAGGTATCAGGTTAAAAATTGGAAGTATTAAAATGCTAAAAGAGGAATAATAATAAAAAAGCCTCTCCTATTTTATTCATTGAGTTTGACAAAGAAATCATGCATG
Organism: Pseudotsuga menziesii; assembly: GCA_001517045.1. NCBI lineage: Eukaryota > Viridiplantae > Streptophyta > Pinopsida > Pinales > Pinaceae > Pseudotsuga > Pseudotsuga menziesii. The sequence continues at coordinate 87,909 of LPNX010591087.1, read as the reverse complement.
TGCATGCATTTCACTGAAGCAAGTCAATTTTGGATTGCTTTACTCAAATGCATTACAGATCCAAATTCACTAATTCAAACCACAGAGTTTCTGTTCATGCATAAAAAACCTATATAAGCTTTCAAAGTTTAAATTTTAGACATAAAAATTGATGGTCTGCAAGGAAAATCCAAATTTATGTGTTTTCCACATGGTAAAAATATGGTTGAGTGCCTCGAGGAAATGCGCACATTCACCTACATTTCATGTTATATTGAATAAATTGTACTATAACATAGGCATGGGTGTGTGTAAGAAGTTGAGGGACCTTTTAGATGCAATGGTGGAGTGAAGTAAATCACTCTTAATCCAAAAAAAAGAAATCATCCCAAGCAATCCTGAACCTTCCAAGCCTAGTCCCAAGGCTTCCAATAGGCATGCCAATTAGGATAGTAAAACAAATCACACCTCCATTTTAGTAAACAAAATCACGTGCATGATTTTGTTCACTAAAACGGAGGCACGATTTGGAAAGCCTGTTTTTTTTAAATAGGCCGAGGCCGTCTTTTTCTCCTCATAGTGTGGCTATTGGACAACGTTGGAGCAAATATCGACTGGGCGAATGCATTTTTGGGTGTGCCAAAGCCCTCCATCTCCACCTTTGGATAAACCTCCTCCTTGTGAGGTATTTTCCTCATTTATTTTCATGTTTTTTTCTCTTTGTTCATCAATTTATTTGCTCTAGATTGAAAAATTAAACCATATTAAATTAAATTATGGCCAATTGAAACAAAAACCCCAATGGAAACAAGAACCCCAATGTAATTGGCCAATTGAAACCAATTCCCCAATTTAATGATAAAATTAAATAATTTTGATTATTTACCAAAATTCATACCCAAAATTCTCATGCCCAATGGAAACCAAAACCCCAATTAACTCAAAAAAGAAATGAATTTCACTATTTCCATATGCATATTCACAAGGATCCTTGTGAATCCATAACAAAATCCACAAATATGCAAAGTTTTTCAAGCACATTGCAAGTTTGCATAAGTAATTTACATGCCCAATGTAAACCAAAACCCCAATTAACTCATAAAAAACAAACGAACTTCACTATTGTGAATCCAAACCAAAATTAACAAATATACAAACTTTGTCAATTATGTTTCAAGCTTGCATATACAACTAAAAAAAATCAAGTAGAATTCATATATTCCCCTAAAATACATAAACAAACATGGTAAATCCCTTGCTTCTATCTGAAATATAGAAGTTTCTCTTCAAAGAACATCAATAAACACCTTATAATTTTGATGAAACTTCTCGAAGTTGTTATTCCAAGAACATCAATAAACACCTTATAGGTTTGATGAAACTTCCCAATCCAAGTGTTAAAATAAGGTATAGAAGCTTCCCATGCTTTTAACAAATATTTCGTCTTGAACGAAGGGTACTTTTTGGTTAAGGTCAAGACAACAAAGTTCAACAATAGACTCTATAAACGGGGAGATACATAGGTAGGTTGATGTATTTGATTAAACATGCCAATCACATACTATCATACATGATATAATCCAGTGGAACCCTTGCAACCATAAAATCAATAAAGTTCTACTAAATAGACTTTGGAGTCCAAAAAACATCACACTACAGGGTGAATCCACGGACCTGGGTAACACTTTTTGGCAAGCGCATTTCGGCAAAAACAAAAAAACGCACCTCGGTCGAGGGCTTGTTAAGCCCTCGACCGAGGTCTTAATACCTCGGCTGAGGTTTTATTAAGCCCTCGACCGAGGTATTGTAGGCTTTACAAACCCTCGGTTGAGGTATTTAAATACATCGACTGAGGTATTTAGATACCTTGGTCGAGGTTCATACCTCGGTCGAGGGCTTAAAAAAACAGACTTATCCCTCATTCAAACAAATGGAAAATTTCCCGTGCCTTGA
>LPNX010591087.1:58787-85582 GCA_001517045.1 Pseudotsuga menziesii | reverse complement strand
CAAAATCGTTGCCTATACTAGGATTTTATTCATCAACAACACATTATGCCGCCTATTCTAGGGTCTAGTTGTTGCCTCTACCCGCAATCTGGGAGCTGGTCTTGCAAAGGCAATAATCAGCACCTCACAATTTCGACGAAACTTCATAATCCAAGCCTTAAAATAAGCTAGAGGAGCTTTGTAATCAACATATGCACTCAATACACTTTATGTACACATGCATGTACTTAGAGATTGGAATTAATACTTGAATTTAGGACATAAATATGAAATGAAAAAATGTTAAATGTTTATTCTTTACTATAAAATTCAAGATCAATTTTTAAATTTACATGATATCTATTTAGTTTATATGTCATTAGTTATACAATTTTTACTGCTTAGATATGTCATTATATCATGTGTTTATATTTCTAACGATATTTTATTTGTATTTATGATTGCAGTGGCTACTATGGATAACAATGCAGAGATACTGAGGTTTATTTCCCATTTGAAAGAGATTGGTTCTGCTTGGAGGGGTTGAGATGAGCTCCGCAGCTCCTTGTTAGATTCTTTGTTGTCTATTGTTGATACGATCACAAGATCGAATGATGCTTTGTATAGCATCGCATCTTACAAGGAGAGGAAAAATAAAAATATGTTGATGGGTTCAGTTGCAACGAGGTAAAAAAGCTCAAAATAACAAAACAAGCCATCTATTCATTATTTAGACTTCCTGGGATGGATGAAATTTCGGAGATCAACAGGACAAATATTTTTATTGAGTGGTGCACCTTTCCACCCATCAGAGACAATTGGATGGATAGGTGGTACATGGTTTTTGGCATTCCCCCTCACAACAATATGGAAGTATCGATGTACTTCCTCTGAAAATTGTATGCAGAGTTTGTGATGGGGAAACATGTCAACTGTTTTGACATGTTGGGCTTCCAGGGAGTTGGTAGGGGGATTCCCCAACACCGACCCCATGCTAGGTATAGAGATGCCAATCCATAGATACCTGTACCCCATGCCCAACTACCGAGGGCAGACATTCATCATGCACATAACATGGTTTCCCAGACACAGGAGGCATTTTTTACTCTAGCTGAGATGGTCTCTCAATACATGACCACTATTGACCAAAGAGCGCCCTCTTCCTCTGCTGGTGTACAACCACCAGCTCCTGGTGGTGGAGGGACATCTATTGGTGGGGATATACTGACATCCCATGTGCCTCAGAGTGAGCCACATGTCTGCACATCATGTGGGGGACCCTGTTATGGTCCTGGACCAAGACATGGTACCACTACGATTATTGGTGGTCATGTAAGGACATTGTTTTAAAACTCTGTTATTGTTCAATTTTTAATTTTTCCATACTATATGTAACATATTAAAAGATTCGTAATATATGCAATATTTACTCTTGCAAGAGAGTGATGCCTCTCACGGGGGTGGTACTGCACCCGGTGTCGTTGTACCCAAGGCCCAAAGAACCACCATTGAGGTATATTTAAACACTTGTCATTTTGTTATTACATATAATTTTGTTAATGCATGTGATAGTCTTTCAATTAATTTATTAAATTGTCTACTATTTACAATTTTTGAAGTTGCAAGAACCCCACTTAGAATGTGATGCTGGAGATGTTGATATCAATGACATAGTGCAAGGTGGAATTTACAATTAAATGGGTTATGATTGAATCTTGTTTGAATTATTTAAATTTCTTACTGTACACTCCTTTATAGATCGCTAATGTTTATAATTTTTAAACTTGCAGATGTTATTTGCATATGAAGAGGGGCAAGAAATTGATGGAAGCGGTCACTCCCATGGTGGAGATATATCCTAGGAAGGGGTAAGTATATTACAACATGTTATTTTTTTTAGTACATATTATTCCATCCATTCAAATCCATGTCTAACTATGGTAACACTTTATGAATGCAGACGTCATCACAGATCCCTGTGCTGCCTCTTTGGTTTGGATCTTCCTGTAGTCCAAACATAGATAAATGGGTTGTTTACACCAGATGAGGTCCCTCTTCCTTGAATAGAGTGGGTGTGCATGAGGATCAACCTACTCATCCCACATTAATGTACACAATTCCAATGGCAGTTGTTGGTTAGCTATGAATTCACTTCACAAGTGGTTTTTCTTAATGTTATTTTCGCATGTTTACAGCAACAGGATGTAGAGTGTGCCAGACCTTAGTGGGATTATTGATGCAATGGTTAATGCCGCATATAAAATAGGGATAAGTCCCACTAAGGTACATCTACTTGAATATTTGTAATTGTACATTTCATTTGTATTATTTATGGACATGCACGATGTCTAACTATTTAATCATTTGGTGAACATAGCCACACCCTGGTCCATTAGTGCACGTAACTGAGGCTGATGTTCAACCTACAGCTCCTCTTACTACTGAAGAGTCCCAGTGTAATCCCCTAGAATTTTTTTCTTGGGTGAAATGTTCATTTTTTACATAATTGATTAGTACTTTCTCATTCATGTACATGTTGATAATTCTTTGTTGGAGTATCGGGTACCTCCACATAGTATAACTGCCGCACCTTTGGGAATATAAAACAAGTGGTTTAACCACCACTCGTAGTGATATTTCCTTGTACTGGGTTTCAAATTTTCACCAACATCTGCAGGTTTGGTGTAACAGAAAACCTTACATGGTATCAGAGCTGTTATGAAGAGCCGCTTTCGGTTTTGATCTAGATCTAGAACCAGTGTTGCCGAAACTTTGAAAGGGTTTCTGGTTCTAGATTTTATATGCATTTTTGGCTTATGGAAGTTGTTCCATTGCATCCAGAGTGTTGTTTCCATTGGTAAATAATTTTCATTTCATCGAAAATTGTTTCCGTTTGTTCCAGAAACACCCATTTCGGCAAATCTGAAGTTTTTTTTGTTTTTCATTTTTTTTGTGATTTGCAGGAAAAAAGGCAAGCACGGAGAATGAGAAAGAAGAGTATATAAAAAAAAATCCCCCTTCCTCTTTCTATTCTTTTACGTACTTTTTAAACTTAGCTCACTTGGTCCAAAGTTGCTTTATTCCTTAATAGGTCTTGAGTTCAAGTCTTATTAAGCTACTTTTTAGTGCATGCAATTTCTATTTTCAAGTTACTTTATTGTAAAAGTGCATCTCACATAAATAAAATAAAATAAAAAGTGAGTCACTTAAGTCTTTTAATTTATTTCCGCACTATTTAAAAGTAACATTATTGTAAAAGTGAACCTCACTTATTCTACAAAAGTGATTCACTTCAAAGCAACTTTATTGTAAAGTGATTGTCAAAGGTTGATCTTGGGAAGAGGGGGATTCTTTTTTTTAGTTGGTCAAGTTAATATCTACCACGTCACTATTGGGGACATCTTCAAAATTTTATTTGATCAAGCATAACTTCATCATCCCGAATCAGTTTTCAGTCACATGTTTTTTTTTTTAAACCGCATATTGTTTTGAGCTCTTTGCAATATGCGAGCCTAAATTGGCAGGTGTGCCATCTTTGGCCTACGAGCCTGATTCGGTAATTGTGCCTTCTTCTTCTTCTTCTTCCAACTTCCTTAACAGTTTTCCAACTCCAATTTCTGATGATGACAGTGAGGATGAAAATCCACCTCCACCTGCTCATGTTCCTCCAATTGCACTAGCATCAATGCCTCCTCGATGGGTCTGTTCAACATCTGAAGTAGCTGGTGATCTTATTGGTGATCCGAGAGATCAACGTCAAACACGTTCTCAGTTTCAGCAAGCCTCTTCCCTTTTGGCTCAAGTTTTTGAGAATCATGATCTAAAAACTTTTGCAGAAGCTTCAGGAAATCCAGATTAGGATGCATCTATGGATGAAGAATATCGTTCCTTAATGGCGAACGATACATGGGATCTTGTTCCTCTTCCAAAAGGAAGAAAACTTGTCAGATGTAAATGGGTCTACAGAACTAAGTATGCATCAGATGGAAGTGTTTAAAGACTTAAGTCAAGGTTAGTTTCCAAAGGTTTTTCAAAAGTTTAAGGGATTGACTACAATGAAACCTTTCCTCCTGTAGCAAAAATGAACTCCATTCATTTTCTTCTTTCCCTTGCAGCCTTACATAACTGGGAATTCCATCAAATGGATGTCAAGTCTGCCTTCTTACATGGTGATTTACATGAGGAAATTTACATGGAACAACCTCCTGGATATGTTCAGAATAACTCTATCCTTGTTTGTCTCCTTAAGAAATCCTTATATGGCCTTAAGCAAGCTCCTAGAGCTTGGTATGCCAAAATGGATAGCTTTCTCCTTGATACTAGTTTTTCTAAATACATTCTGACCCCAATGTCTATACCAAGAAAGTAGGAAACCATCTCATCATACTTGTTCTTTATGTTGATGATCTTATCCTTACTGGTAGTGACCCTAAACTTATAACCCATGTGAAATCCAGTCTTAAGAAAAAATTTGAAATGTCAGACTTAGGACATTTGCATTATTTTCTTGGTCTCCAAGTCTTGCAAACCAAAGAAGGAATATTTATTTCCCAGTCTAAGTATGCTTGTGACCTTCTTCGTCACTTCCACATGGAAGATTGTAAACCAGCCCCTTCTCCCTTCCAATATGGAGTCAAAATTTCTGCCACTTGTACTTCCCCTGAAGTAGATGTCACCTTGTATGGTCATCTTTTTGGTAGTCTTTTATACTTGACTCATTCCTGTCCTAACCTTTCCTTTTCCATTCGTTGTGTTGCCCGTTATATGCAAACTCCTCATGAAATTCACTGGAAAGAAGCAAAAAGAATACTTTGATATATTCGAGGTACAATTCAATTTGGGATTCATTATAATATAGGGGGGAAACCTTTTCTAGTTGGTTTCACTAATTCAAATTGGGCCGGTGATCCTGATGATCGAAAAACTACTGCAGGTTATGTTTTCAGTCTAGGATCTGGACTTGTCACTTGGGCTTGTAAGAAACAACAAGCTCTTTCTCTTTCTTCATCAGAAGTAGAATATCAAGCTACAGTTAATGCCAGTCAAAAATCTTTATGGCTTCGCCAGATCCTTTCAGAGTTTGGATTCGAGCAGCAGCAGCCTACTCCACTTTGGTGCGACAATCAAAGTGCCATCAAGCTTTCCAAAGATCCAGTTCTACATTAGCGCAGCAAACACATTGAGCTACACATGCACTTCATCAGAAATCTTGTTCATGATAGTGTTATTGAAGTTCTCTATTTCGCTACAGATGATCAAGTTGCAGACATCTTCACCAAGTCTCTTACAGAAGTAATTTTTTCTAAACTTCGGTCTATGTTAGGAGTTCAGGAATGTGTCCTTAAGGGGGGATAGGCTCTAATGCCTCCTTCCTTCTCCTAATAGTGTCACTTTTGTAAATCCTTCAATCCTATCCCAAGTTGTTCTTAAGGGTGGATGTTAGGATATTTAGACACTTAGGAGTTAGTTAAGATCAACTTGTGTAATATATCCATTGGGTAAAAGTGTGTTTCTTTAGTATGCATTAGTATGCATTTGTATATATTCTAATCCGACGGTCATGATATGTTCTAGACATAGAGTTATCTGATAGTTCAACTTCTCTTAGATCATATCTACCATTGATCCATCGATTAACACCTGATTGGTCTATGATCTCTATTTAAAGAGCATATAGGGTCCTTGGCTAGTTGATCGATTATGAGAAGCTCATGTAGCTTTTGTTCTTTTGCATAATAATTTGCTCCAAGTAGCTATTTGGATGGGTTCATGGACTATTTCCCTCTAGATGGTTTTAACCATGTGACAAACATTGGTGTGTTGATCTGTGATCTATTTGTGTGAAGCGGTTACTCAAGGTGTTCGATCTTTTGGGAGTACCTTGTGTACTCAAACATTCTTGAGATAACTGACATATTTTTTTTATTCGTAGAGAAGCATGGCAGAGAGGCTCTATGCAAGGTGTAGGACAGCAGAGGCACCTATACCCTCAACACCAGAGGCACCTATACCCCCGACAGATGCAGTGAGTCTTTGTTTTATTTACAATTGAGTCATATTTTAAATTTTCAAACGTTGTTATTGATGGAAAGTACTAGTTCAGTTACCTGATTAAGAAATATTGTCATTGATTTGCAGTCACCAGAGATGCACAGTGGTCTTAGATAGAGCCAGAAAGCATCAGGGTCTGGGAAAAACAAGAGAAAGTTAGATTTTTGATGTGTTAGTCCAGGACAAATATGTATTTTTATGTACAATCTGGAGTTAGAGTATAGGGGCATGGTCCAGGACATATGTACTTTTGTTTGCACATGTACATCAAATATGTTTTTGATACATGTACATTGACAGGCCATAGATAGGCCTTTTATTTTTGTATTATAACTTTCATGATATAAAAAATATTTCATATCAAGGCTCTTGAGATATTCATGGTTCAGTCTTTTAAGTGTGATTATACACGTTTGGCGAAGAATGTTTCTATGTGTAATGTTCTCAATTTTTTATAGATTTTACGATTGTATGGGGATATCAGTTATAAATTTGAGAACAATTCACAATTACAATATTACGTAATGAAAAAAATGTACATTTTAATTGGTTTTTACCACGATCCAATCGCATATACAATGTTATATTAACAATGTCAAATTGTATTCAAAAAGATGGAAGATAGGTCTATTACACATAATCAACCAGCACAGTTAAGCAACCGATCCAACTTGGTGGAATACAAAAGAACCTTACCCACATAACAACCTAACAAACATTTAAAGGATGCACGAAGTTGACACACTTAAGTGATGCACCAGTGTGTTCTACATAAATAAAATTATTGTTTGGCATGATGTCTTTCATCTAACGAATACATGGGATACACATCAAACCTAAAAGTATCTGAGTATTATAAGGTTGATTCAAAATAATGGTTATGACTATATCATGCACATTATGTATGTCCTGCACATTATTTTATCATTTTGTTAATGTATATGGCATTTGATGAATGGCCTCAAGTAACAACTTTGAAAGAGATGAAATTTATGTGTGATTTTATTATAGTTTAAATTGATTAAAGAAGTACTATTTTGAATCTTGTTTTATAAATTCATGTTTATGGAGTATTATTCGAAGCATTCGTAGCGTGAAGATATATATATTTTGTAATAATGGCGTAATAGAATGGCCACTTGTTTCTAAACATAAACATGTTCCATTACATGGTTACTGGCATAATGGCATTGTCTCCTCCTATATTTCATTGTACAAATGCTCACATCTCTTGGATGAGGAGAATATCTACAATCTCCTTCAAGCTAACCTTTATCTGCAAAAAATTCACATTCACTTACTGACAAAAACCCTAGTTTCCAAAATTGACAAAAAAAATGATCCCTTGTCCATGGACCTATAGTAGAGGGCCACTCTAGCACTATCCTGATGTATTGAATCCAACGGAGCCGATGGTTCATCGATCTGAGAAATGGTCATCAATCTATGGAACGTTGAATCCCACTTCCTACGGCCTTTTAGGGACACCCGTTGAATCCCTAACCGGGGCATAGAGTGGAAACCGTGCATCAAAAATGGATTTCAGTGGGTCATGCAAGTGTGTTTAGTAAGGTTCCATGTGGGAACGCTAGACACATGTTCATGGTCAAGGAATTTGCAAATCCTACCCATATGTGCAGAAATTGGACATTCATTTACTGAGAAAAACCCTAGTTTCCAAAATTGACCAAAAAAATGATCCCTTGTCCATGGACCCATATTAGAGGGCGACCCTAGCACTATCCCGATGTCTTGAATCCAACGGAGTAGATGGTTTGTCGATCCGAGCAACGTTCATGATTCTATGGCACGTTGAATCCCACCTCCTACAGGCCTTTTAGGGACACCTATTGAATCCCTACCCTGGGCATAGAATGGAAACCGTGCATAAAAAAGGGCTTCTGATGGGTCGCACAAGCATGTTTAGGAATGTGTTATGTGGGAATTCTAGCCACACTTTCAGGCTCGAGCAATATGCGAATTTGACCCCCATATGCAAAAATTTCACATTCACTTACTGAGCAAAACCCTAGTTTCCAAAATTGACCAAAAAAATGGTCTCTTCTTCATGGAACCAGATAAGAGGGCCACCCTAGCACTATCTTGATGTTCAAAATCCAACGAAGCTGATGGTTTTTTTATCCGAGCAACAGCCATAATTCTATCGCACGTTGAATCCCACCTCCTACAGACTTTCAAGGACACCTGGTGAATCCCTACCCAGAGCATAGAATGGAAAACGTGCATCAAAAAGGGCTTCTGGTGGTTCATGCAAGCTTATTTAGGCATGTATTATGTGAGAACTCTAGCCACACCTTCATGGTCGAGAAATATGTGAATTTGACCCCTATATGCAGAAATTGGACATTCACTTACTAAGAAAAACCCTAGTTTCCAAAATTGAACAAAAAAGTTGTCCCTTGTCCATGCAACCAGATTAAAGAGCCACCCTAGTACTATCTTGATGTCTTGAATCCAATGGAGCTGATGGTTCATTGATCCGAGCAATGATCACAATTCTATGGCATGTTGAATCCCACCTCCTACAGGCTTTTAGGGACACCTATTGAATCCCTACCCGGGGCATAGAATGGAAACCATGCATAAAAAAAGGGCTTCTAGTGGGTCGTGTAAGTTTGTTTAGGAATTTGTTACGTGGTAACACTAGACACACCTTCATGGTCGAGAAATATGCGAATTTGACCCCCATGTGAAAAAAAATCACATTCACTCACTAAGCAAAACCCTAGTTTCCAAAATTGACCAAAATAATGGTCTCTTCTCCATGGAACCAAATTAGAGGGCCACCCTAGCACTATCCCAATGTCCTGAATCCAACGGATCCAACAGTTCGTCGAACTAAGCAACAGTCATGATTCTATGGCACGTTGAATCTCACCTCCTATAGGATTTGAGGGACACCTGTTGAATCCCTACCCGAGGCATATAATGGAAACCATGCATCAAAAAGGGCTTCTGGTGGTTCGTGCAAGCATGTTTAGGCATGTGTTATGTGGGAATTCTAGCCACACCTTCATGGTCGAGCAATATGTGAATTTGACCCCCATGTGCAAATATTTCACATTCACTTACTGAGCAAAACCCTACTTTCCAAAATTGACCCAAAAAATAGTCTCTTCTCCATGGAACCAGATTAAAGGACCACCATAGCACTATCCCGATGTCTTGAATCCAATGGAGCTGATGGTTCGTCCATCCGAGAAATGGTCATGATTCTATGGCATGTTGAATCCCACCTCCTACAGGCTTTCAAGGACACCTATTGAATCCCTACCTGGGGCATAGAATGAAAACCGTGCATGAAAAAACTATTATATTTAAAGGTTTCAATGATCTCACTACATGCACACTAAAGCCAAAGTTCTTGCTCGTGTAATTTAATAAATATAAGTGCAATATAATGTATTTCAAGGTTTCAATGAACTCACTACTTGCACACCAATTGTATATATCTAATTAAAAATTGTGAGTTTGGATTCATTAAATTACAATTTAAGTCAATGCTCAAGTGTAATTTAATAAAACTAAGTGCAATACATGCTTCACATTTCATCAACAACCAACAACACTATTCAACAAACCTCATGCACCTAATGACTAATCACCCAGCATTAAAGGAACTAAAATATAACCCAAATACCGAGAACCAACTTCGTGAATCAACATGATTTGAAGCATAAGTCCATCTGATTTGAAAAAGTTGAGTTGGACATTAGATTGATTCTGAATTGAGTTGTGACAGTAAGATAAGATTAGGGTTAGAATTAGGGTTTCCTTGGTAGAGTTATGGTTATGGGCCATGCATATTAAACAATAAACCCTAGTTAGGGATATGGTTTTCCAAGTTTGGCCTTCGTTGGCATGAAATGCATTGTCCAGCTTTGGCCCTCATTAGTGTGACTGCATTGTCCCCTACTAAGGGAAACCCTAGCTTCAGAAACCACCATAGATGGAGGTCATCGGGAAATGGACAGGAGGGAGAGGCCCCCTCATAGCTAAAATCCCACGTCACAAATCCAACAGAATCAATGGTTCATCGATCAAAGGCCCGAGCATCGATCTATGGCAAGTTGCAGGTCACCTCCAGATACCATTTAGGGACACCTGGTGGACTTGTTCCCGGTGTGCAATTTTGAATTCCGTCAACTCCTGCTAGCATGTTTGGGCATGGGAAATATGGAAATTCCAATCACATCCCCACCATCCGTGTGACTGCATTGTCCCCTACTGAGTGAAACCCTAGCTTCAAAAACCACCATAGACGGAGGCCATCGGGCAATGGACTGGAGGAAGAGGCCCCCCCATAGCTAAAATCCCATGTCATGAATCCAACAGAATCGACGGTTTGTCTATCGGAGACCCGAGAATCGATCTATGGCAAGTTGCAGGTCACCTCGAGATACCATTAAGGGACACCTGGCGGACTTGTGCCCGGTGCGCCAAAAACCTCACGGAGCCGCAATTTTGAATTCTGTCAACTCCTTCTAGCATGTTTGGGCATGGAAAATATGCCAATGCCAACTGTATCCCCACTACTCGTGGCTTTCTGTGCATCAACGAATTAATGTTACTTTTGAGTTGTTGAGCTGTCATTGCTAGTATGTTGTTTTGTTTTAGGATTTTTATAATACATGATCAATGAGAAACATGAGTAAATGAGTTTATTGTTATCTTTTAATTGAAAATTAAACTCCTTAATAAAATGATATATTTTAATTTGAAATTAAAATATCACAATTTCAATTACACAAATGACCCAACATGTCAACCTCCCAAAGCATGAGAGGTTCCAAATTTTGTTCATTTATTAATTTTATCACTTAATATCTTCACATGCATGATTTTGACCTACTTCACATGCATAATGTTAGCGCATGTTACTTTTGAATACTTCATATGCATAATGTTGAAGCATGTTACTTTTGAGTTGTTTGTCTCAATATTAGTAGGCTATTTTCTTCCACTTTCAATGTTCAAAAAAACATAATCAACTAAAAACAAAGTTAAATAAATCTCTTATTATCTTTTAAGTAGAAATTAAACTTCGCAATAAAAAAAATGAGATGAAATTCCAACACTACTAGGCACTACCCCTTTGGCAATGGACATGCAGGTATAAGAGGTGAGTTGTCAAGAAGGAAATTATACAAGCCTTAAAACATAAGTTTATCATTGCGGCATCTTGTTTCCATCATCCTAGTTGTATATATCGGCTGAAAACATTGACAATATTACCTACTTGAAAAATTAGGGTTTTAGTCCTGTAAGAGAGCCTATAAAGAACTTTGATAGGTATGACCTACAGAGGTACATGTATGTATTCTAATGTTATGTATATCATGTGAATGAGATCTTGAAATGTTCATATGATTGATATATATGGTTTATTGATCATATGTAAAATTTGGCATGTTCATTAACTTGACATACAATAGAACTTTTCGCATATTTATAAACAACATTATGGAAAATTTCGCATACCAAGAACACAAAATTGACATATTCATAAGAAAAATACATGGGAAAATTAAAATTATGATACATACCTCATCATGCTATATCCCACCTATTATCATAGAACCAAGCACTCCGGATCATCTCTTATTATGATGTTCTCCATTAGTCTCTCATGCTCTACATCTGTTAAGAAGTAGCGTACAAGAACACAAAATTGACATATTCATAAGAAACATACATAGGAAAATTAAAATTGTGATACATACCTCATCAATCTAGATCCCACCTATTATCATACAACCAAGCCCTCCAGATCATCTCTTATAATGATGGTCTCCATTAGTCTGTTGTGCTATCTATCCGGTAAGAAGTAGCGTACAAGAACACAAAATTGACATATTCATAAGAAACATACATGGGAAAATTAAAATTATGATACATTCCTCATCATCCTAGATCCCACCTATTATCATACAACCAAGCCCTCTGGATCATCTCTTATAATGATGGTCTCGATTAGTCTCTCGTGCTCTGTATCCAGTAAGACGTAGCATACCTTTGATGAATTCTGGCTAGGCATTGTTCATTCCTGGAGGTTTGTACCAATGATTAAGTTTGTAAATTGATACACACAGGGATGATTTTAAGAACCTCCTCTAGAATTATATGTATAAAATTTGGGCGAATCTCTCCGATATATAGGAAAAGTTGAAGGCAATTTTATCAATAATATAATATGTATATATAAAAAATTTGGCAAATATTTTATTTTATTATATAATGTTGTAAAATTTTGGCAAATCTTTCATTTTATTATATAATATTGTTAAATCTTGGTGAATATTTCATTTTATTATATAATGTTGTAAAAACTTGGCGAATATTTAACTTCATTATAAAAAATTGTAAAAACTGGTGAATCTTTCACTGATTTATATAATATTGTCAAAATAAAAGAATAACAACATTAGTCAAATAACATGAATCACATCATCAACAACAGAACATGTAGACTCACAAGTCACAACAGGAAGGTGTCAGTGAAACACAACTGCACTGACTAGATTCAGGGCAAGTGGGGAGTCCACTTGTTAACTCTTCCCTTAATGGTCCAACGGACATGTGGGGACCTGAATCTTGACAAACTGATAAAATCATAGAATCATACATTATGCTCGATCTTGGCCCCCACTAGCCAATGATGGTCATGGAGGCTAATACAATTATGCATTGTAATTATGCCAATTAATTATCGCATTAGATGAATGTTGGTCTTGTGCCAATAGGTATCCTATGATCAATGCATAGGAACCTAGTGCATAGACCATTTTTCTCTTGACATATAGAACCCCACCAATCCACCTCTTGACATATAGAGGTAAGTCACCCTCTTATTAAATAAATCATAAATGAATTTAAAGAAATGTAAAGTAAAATTAAAACATAACATAAACACAAGCATCGACAAATGTCTGTGACTAATAGACAGGAAAAGTAAACGTACAAACATATCAAAGTAATAGAACAACATCAAGTAAAACATCATCATTAGACATGAGAACACATAGAAGAAAATATAGGACACTTAGGTTCAGTATACAACCAAGTTTTATTCCGTAGAATTTTTAAACGATGTCCTTGAATTTAGTATTTTATTATCCTACAAAATTTAGTTATTTATTTATGAATTCTAGGGACATTAGATGCTCATATACTACTTGAGAATCCCATTCATCTATCATGTATCTAATTGGCATGGAAATCTAAGATGCATAGGCATCTGTAGCTCCCAAGTTAACCTTATGGCTTCCACCACCCCGACCAGATCTAACTCTCCTTAAAGAGTCGTGTTGTCGTGGAATTTTCACACACATTTCACCTCATAGGTTAGTGGAGGAGAAGAATACTAACATGACCATAAAGAGTATCGGGCCAAAAATATCGAGGTTTATAGGATCTGTAATGCAAATTGTTGGCTAGGTTAAAACTCAAACCAACACACACAAGTATTAACTCACCTGTTCTACAGTCACTATTTTGACTAGACATCCCAAACGCTTGTGAGGTTGGCTGGAAGCTCATCACCCTAGGAATTTAAAACCTCTATTCTTCCTTCCACTTCGTTTCCGGCTCCTTTTCCATGTGTCCCTTGTGACAAGTAGTCGATGTGGTCTATGCATGTTTCAGTTGCATCCAGGGCTCTCTCAATTCATTATTGTATGTACATGTGTCAACATCCTTTTAAAATTTCAATGTACAAATTATGCGCTTGTATTGGTCCCTAATATCCTGGCATTGTGGGGAAGTCTACCACATTGTTTGTTAGTAATAATATAAGAAACTAGGACCATTCTCTTTCACACCTTAAATATCATATGATGCACAACATAATAAAATGTTGGGTTCATGAGAAGCTCCATGCACTAAGAAGAAGCTCGATAGTTGTAATTTTACATTGGGACTAATGTCTACATAACAATATAAAAAAAAATAGCAATTTTGAAAATGGTTAATGATTACAAATTTGAGTCCTTTAACTTATTTTTAAACACCTAAAAAAAAGAATAAATCAATACTTGTCTACCCACACAGAAAAAAGAAAAAAAAAACATAAACAAGCAAAGTATGAGTGCTATGTTATTATTATTATTGTTTGTTATTATTTAATTTTATTGATTTTTTTTAGCATTTTTTCTATTGGATAAGTTACAATTAACCACGAGCATCTTGGTATCCATGGGATTTGAAAGGACAACCTTTTTTCTTGGGGGGTGTCTTAACCATACCTCGCCACCAACTATTCTACATCTCACGGATGAAAATATTCTTTAAATTTTGAATTTAAAATAAAATAAAATTCCAAAACTTAAAATTATTTTAATATTTAATATAGTATATAAATTCATAAAAAACATCAGAAATTTAATTAATCTTTTAATTTATGATTTTAGGACAATCATCTTGTATCTTTCAACATATAGATCCATCTTAATTATGGCTCTACCAAGCTCCGAGAGGGATCAAGTTCTCTCTAGGTGCAAACCCTTTTTAATTTACAAAAATGTCTAATAAGTATTCCTACTTGGGAGGGAAATGACCAACTTGCTTAAGTAATTTCAAAATAGGGTAAATAGGAGTAGAAGAATGAGAATGAGCTGAGTAACATTAATAATCATATAATCAAATAGTTTTCCAAAAATTGCTTTACTTGTCTTTCTTTAAAACTAATAATGAACATTAAGAATAATTAATGAGTAAAATAATCCATATAAAATTTTAAAATCTAGATTTGTTGGAATTTGAAAAACATTTTACCATCAAATGAAGATTTTAAACATTTATCCAAATGTTTTTGAGAAATGAATTGTTTTTCTTTATAACTAAAAATGAACATTTACATGTTAGGGTTAACCTTGACTTGGGAATGACTACGGATATAAGTGATTTAAGGCACATGGTTTTAGTGACCCATGGTTTCTTGCTAGTTGTATTTGCATTTAAAGAACCTTATAAATATGGTTATAATATTTCATTGTAATAGCTATAATTCTGTAATTTATTTTCTATTACATATTTTATTCCTAACATTATGTGTCCTTAGGTTTCAAGTCAACCAAAATTTTGAATTGAAATTTGATATGTAATTACATAAATGTGTTTTATAATTTTGCTAATTTTAAACTCAATTTTATATGTTCTTGATTTTATAATTTTTCTTTTTCCTAATTAAGTCAATTGAATTTTACTACTAATATTTGTAAGATTGTGAGTATTTCCATAATATGGTTGTATATTTATATGACTATAATATTTTTTATTTTTTATTTTTTTAGTTATAAGCATACATGTTTATTGAGCCTACACGTCATCATTACACACTCGACACATCTCACCCATTTGAGGTGTAGACGCAAAAACCTGTATATTTCAGCATAAACTATAAAACCTTTGTATGTTTTTAAAATGTACAATGGATCATTAAACATAGTAAGTTGATATTGAAATTATTATATTTAAATAGAATTATTGTCATTAAAATTATGATAAATGTTATTATTAACTTTATAATAGATATGATTTATAATTTTCACCTCTGCTTCCATTCACAAGACGCCCTCTTTGTTGATTACCAATAGCAGGTGAAATGAACTTGACTTACCCGATTGCCACCATGGATTCTTTCCATATATGTAGGCATAAATAGAACAGAAATCACGAAATCAAATCTATTTAATTAACAATACCGAGTTAATCAAGCCAAGCCTTGCGTGGAGTGTCATCAATAGTAATATCCAGTGAATCGATGTCACACCCTAGTAGAAGAATATACAACTCAAACCCTAAGGCGACAAGTAAAACCCTAATAGATGAATACATAGGTCAAACCCTAATAGATAAATAATCCTTCTTTCTCTCATGGGAACGTGAATAAATCATGGAAAATGAAAACAAAAGAAATGGAACATTAAATCTACTCTCAAAACAAGCGAAAGTGATGGGCTGCGCTTCTTATCACGTAAGATGTCTTTACTTAAGAGATTTCAAAATTCGTAAAGAATTGAAATCCCAACATCTTAGAACACTTGGTTTGTTTGACATCCCAAAGTTGCTTATGTCTGTTCTGGCCTATAAAACACTTACCAACTAGATTACAGTCTCAAAAAAACATGTGACTTTCAGAGAGTGGATAGACACTCGTTGGTGTTATTCAACGGATCCATGAATTTTGAGGGAGATCAAAATAGGTTGATGGAGAAAACGAACGATTTGAAGCTATTTGGATTGGATCACATTCAATGCTACATTATCTTTAGCCATGATCACCACCAAATAAATGAATTATGAGAAACCCGTGTAAATAAGGAAGGCCATAGCGTGGTGCAATAATTCGAAGGTTCATAGTGTGGTGCCAGAATTAGAAGGTTTTGGTAAGAAGGACACAAGCTCCGTCTAGGGTTTCAGGGGTCATGTCATTCCTTGCTTCTATTGCTTAAGAAAGTTCTACAATTCTAAGGCATTGGGAGGCCATCAAAATAAATATAAGAATGAGCTCACTGCTAAAAAAAACAAATTTCATTCTGCATTCGGAAAATAATTGCCTTGATTAGTAACTTATTCATTCTATCATTCTATGTTTGCTTCCAATAGAAAACATCTTCATAATTTTGTCGAGTTGCAGAGAGAGTACCCATCAAATAATCAACCTCACTTTGATCAGTGATCACATAAATTTCCTGCGGAATCGATGTCAAGCTCATAAAAAAGGCTATAAAAAAAGGCCAACAATGAAATCGGATTGGCATCAAGCTCATTAACTTTTGTGAATAGGGACAGAAATGAGTTCTTTGCTTTACCATCAGAAACGAAGATCCTCGAGAGAATAATGCAACGCCTCCTCATTAAGAAGATGTTGTGCTTGACTTGTCTTACATCTTTGATGCATTGAAAATTTTAGATGGTTTGGTTGCATTTTGGAAACATTCTCACTCATTTGTTTCTATTAAAATTTTAAGCTTGCATTCCATTACGCAGACTCGCCATGAAGTCTGTACAGTGCACTTCCTAGTCGACTTCTTTAAGTGTGTTTACAATCATCTCAATTCATAAATTTATATCTTCTCTTTATAGTTTATGGGAAGTGCATATATTTTTCGCTTAGATAAATATAAATACACTCCCTATAACCTATCAAGGAGCAAAAATATATGCAGATGTCAATCTAGGTCTACCAAGTTTATGAACTGAACTGATTATATCATATCAAAAAATATTGTTATGAAGTGCACTCATTATATTAGAATAATATAGATGAAGTGCATTGTACATATTTCTGGAGCACTCTAGACTCTAGGTAATGGAATGCAAGCTAACCTAGAAATGGGGTGGTCTCTGTTAGTCCAGAAAAATAGGAACGACCTAACTTAACCAGTCACCCCCAACATTCTCTACATAATATTTTTGTTTATGTTAAAATTCTAAATATGACCTGATTAATTAATACATGTCTATAATGTATTATATTTAGATTAAGACCATACCAATACCCTGAATGAAGAATGACACATAAAACCAGAATATATCATACCCAGAATCTAGAAATTCGATTATGCAACTAATCCCAAGAAGCTCAATCCTATGAGAAACCAAATGGGTATTTCAAAAACCCTAAAAATACAGAAAATTTACAATCTTCCAATTTCTTTGCATTGTTAACAACTAGGGCTTGTGGGATTTTTGCGGTCATTTCTAAATACATGAATTTTGAATAATAATTTTAAAAACAAAAATATTGTAAGAAATCAGACCTGAGTAGAAACAAGAACACCCATGGTTACAGGCACATCATGGAGAGATTTAAGGGCATCCAAACAACATTGTTCCTCCGCTTCATCGGTAATGGCTTTGTCCGCGGCCTTCTTCGTCTTCTCAAAGAGCTCTATGATATCCTTTTCCATGGCCTTAGAAAACCCCATTGCTCTGCTTTTGCTGCTGTCGCTATTGCCTAAACCAAACCGTTAAACAACCTCAATATCAAAACCCTACCGACCCTCAGAGACCAAAATCTATCGCGGTATTTACAGTGCAAAGAGAGGATGGGCACAAAGGCTTGGCATAAGCTTTGCCCTGGATGAAGAAAGCCAAAAAATTAGAAACGGTCGATCCTGTGATCAGACTGCATGAACCCCTTCTAAGAAATCTAGTTGGGTGAAAGCCTGTTTATTTATTATATGGTCAAAATTTTTAATCGTATTATCCATAAATCCTGGGCGAAATACCAATTTTTCAAACTATTATCAATAAATCCGGTGAACAATCTTCATTTCTCCTCCCAATTGAAAAAAATTGGGCGAATTTGGGAAAATATCTCCTCGCAGACGGAAAAATTCAGGCGAATGTGGGAAAAAATAAATAATTTTGTGGGCTAATATTCTTTTTCTAGATTTTCCCTAAATCAGGATGAATGTGATTTACCTTGGCATAGCTATATACAAAATAAATAATGGGCGAATATATTAAATAAAATAATAACATTTTAATATAAAAATTCGCCCACTTTTTTTCGGTAACCCTTAAAATTCACCATTGGGCTCTAATTCGCCCCTAAAATCATCCCTGGATACACACTTGCACCTAGTTTGTAATCCCTATAAACATATCCACCCTTATTTCTTGCATTGTTGTCATGTGTAAGGTATTCACCTTTAACAACCATAGACCCGATGGGGAAGAGGTTGTTTTCATCATTAATCATGGACATAATGAGGGTTTGTTTTCCCTCTATACAACATGCCAACCAGTAATCACCACCCCATTCACTATATTTTGAGGCAACCACTACATATATGTGTCTTGCATAGTATGATTGTAGGTATACGATTAAATATTTTTTGTGTGATACAAGGCCATTAATGTGAGTTTCAAGACTACGTAAATTTTACAAAAAAATGTTAAGGAAATGCATCATACTAGGTTGTATAAGGTCTGATACATGATCAAAATCTATAGAAATAGACTATTGGTCTTATTCCAATGGATTTAACTCAACAATTGCACGCTGATCAAGTGGAAGTAATATGCGATCCCATCCATCAACCCAATCCAATGATTCACACACATCCCAGTCACCATCACAACAAGGCGGGCAAAAACAAGCGAGTTTTCTGGTCCAAATTTCAAATATTGGGTTATCACAGCTTCAAACCGAATGAAATCCACGAGTCCTAGGAACAGTCTTGCATTCCCATGCATGTGAATGATCTATTTCTACCACCTCCCAAAAAAATCTCTCCACATTTCTCTTTCTTATGGATTCTACTTGCATAGTTGATTCCTCTCCCATTACTGACGTGCACCACCTGACTATAGATTGAGCATTTCAAATAGTAGATAGTGTAGATAATTTCAATTCCTCTCTTTGTAGGGTTGTTTTGGCACATGCTCCATCTCCATCATGCTCTCCTTTACCATGCCCAGTCTCAAAATAGTTCCACATATGTGGAACTTTGTAGTTTTTATGCAATGAACACAACCATTGAAATATGTGTGCATTTTTGAACTGACCAGCACATCCATCCGACCAAATCCAGTGTCGATCCATCTGTATGTTCCTGCTTTTCAAATGATCATAGAACATGATGAGGCAATGACGTACATAGTGGAAGTCATGGCACCTATCATCACTTATGTAGAAGTGATATTCCTTTAGAATTTCTCTTTGCTCTTAACTGTTATTTGGGCCATGCTTATATGTGATATGCACCATCAAGGAAACCTGCTCAGAGTGATAATACTAAATTTGGATCTCATTTTGAGGTTGTAGAGTGTAGTTCTTAGCAAAATCAACAACTGAAAGTATAGTACCATGAGGAAATGTATCTCTACATATTCTAAACTTCTCATCCTACCATCGTGCCAAGTGGACTTGCTGAACATATTGATGTGTCTTTTCAATAAATTCCTTAACAAAGACACTAAATTGTACGTGTTGACAGAAAATGATCTCAATATCAGGTTTTTTTGTAAGTAAGGAATGAAATGCAACTGTTCAAACATAAATTTATAGATAAATGCATGTACCTGAGATGTCACCAATTGTATTTTTTTCTTTCTTTCCCTGGGACTATTTCATAGCTGATATATTTGAAAATTTTCATGTCTGTAGCCATATTACCAAATTCATTGTCTCCAGGATCGTGCATACATTGGCTCAATAATGCCATTCCAGCAAATTTGGAGCAAGTTCCATCCAAGCAAGATTTTGCATAGTAAGTTTGCCCCTCAGACCTATTGCACATGATACTATGAATGAATTCTCTTGATGAGGTTGGTGGTATTGTCAAGGAGAAATCTTGCACATGGTTAGTATGCAACACAGGATGAATGTACAAAAATGTTTCATAGTAATATTCATATTCTACATGGTATCTACAACAACAAGTGTTACGAAGAGTATTTATTCTAACATACCAGGGCTTACATTTCTCAAAATATCTTTACCCTAAATTCAATTGTCTATGTTCATTCCTAAATTTCTTCTATAGTTATGTCTGTTTTATATCAAGAAGATGCTTAATATGTGGTTCACGGTCCTTTGAACCCATTCTCAGTTTTAGTACATCCTTCCGGTTTGAAGAAGGTCTTGTCTGATCATGCCAAAAACTCTGCACTAGTCCCTTTACTGCATCAACTAGCTTCATGTCACGATGTGGCAACCGACCAATAACGGCCCAGAAATCTATCTGGACGGTTCTATCAAGATGTTCTCTTTGAATAGAATACCTATGGAGGGTTTTTACATTCAAATTAACTAGTTTAGATGTAGGATTGAAAAAAAGAAGGACCCTAGTGTTCTTATTTACAATTGCTTGTGACAACACACGATGAGCCGCATTGCGGTCCTTTGACCGTGTGTTCTTACCAGTTTTACCAAAGGCATCTACTAAGCTTTTAACTATATGAGAACTTGGTCCAAAATTATTTATCATATTTATCCCTAATGATTTCCTAACAATATTCATCCCCTAGATTTTAACAATGATAAAAATAATCTACATTTATCTCCATCACATTTAGAAACAAAATATTCCTTTAGTATCTGTTGAGTTTGATAAGCAACACTACGTTCAGATAGCGTACCTTCAATCGAATTGATGAGTCCTTCATCAAGTTGTATACTCTTCATGTTGATGTATATGTAACTTCAGAATGTATTCTTCTATGTATCCTATGTATTGTAACCCGATGTTTATTCCGGGATGTTTCTATTATGTATTTGAGTCATGTGGTCATACCCCAATGTTCCGATCAGGAGGATTAATAATGTAAACAAGTCATATCAAGTCATTAGGTAAGTCCCCACAGTTTTGGGGAACTTGAGTTATTATACACTAATTAAGGTGTAGGCTCGAGTAGTAATTATTAGGGTTGAGCCTACGTGTGAAATGGCAACTTAAGTGAACGGACTAATATAAATAGAGAGTGCGTGTCTCTCTATTTATCACTTGTGAAGTACATCACTTTCTCTCTCAAGTGTGGCACACCTTTGGAGAAGGAAATACTTTGGCTTGACAGAAGACAGAAGGCTACTGCTGTTTTGGGAGATCTCTTATTGTTTTGGTGTTGATTCTATCTTAGAGGAAGTTGCGGGGTTTTCTCCTTTATGGTTTCCCCGAGGAAAACTCTTTGTGTCTCTTGTCTCTTGTGATGTGCTCATGTTTTATTGCTGTACTTGTTATTCTCTCAATGAAAAGATCCTAAGATCATAATGCTAGCTTAATTGATGAAAAACTAACATGGTATCAGAGCTAACCTGAGAAAAAGACACTGTGCAGCTGCGGAGGCTAGGGCTTCCTTGTTTGTGGATATTTCTCCACAGTTTTTCAGCAAAAGTAAGGTGGAATTACTCTCCTTCCTAGGGCACATCTTTCTGTCGAAGCAGAATTCAATTCGGAGGTTTTTCAGTTTTGGACCTGTCACTAGGGCAAGAAATTAGGGCTTTTTATCAAAGAGGAATTTTTCAGTGAGCCCGGGCCTGGATTGTTCTCCTTCCCAAAATCGAAGTTAGGAACAAATTTGAAGGCATTTGGGTGGACAGAACTCCAGAAAAGAAAAACCCTAGTTGCTCCTGAACCAGCTCTGCAGGATTTCAGCTCAAGCTTCAGATTTGACATCTTGAACCTGGTAAGATCTAAAATCCTTTGTATTTCCATTTGAGGTTCTTATTTAGAGATGTCTCATCATACCAAGATTGATGAAAAGCTTGAGGGGGATGATAATTTCTGAGCTTGGAAGTATAGGATCTCCCTGGTCCTGGAAGAGAATGAATTAGACTCCTGCATTCATGAGGAGATTCCAGTTCCAGAGGGAGATGAGGAAAAGGCTCTCCATAAGAAGAAGATGGTTATGGAAAAGAGGATCATTTCTGATTCTATCAAGGATCATCTTATCCCTCAGGTGTCCTCTCTCAAGACACCTAAATCTATGTTTGATGCCCTAACCAAATTGTTTGAAGGAAAGAACATCAATCGAAAGATGACCCTGAGAAACCAGCTGAAGAATGTGAAGATTCAGAATGTAGAAAATATCCAGTCATACTTCACAAGAGTTTCTCAAATCAAAGAACAATTAGAAGCTGTTGATGAAGAAGTGGAAAATGCGGAGATTGTCATGACTACATTGAATGGCCTCCCTAGGTCATGGGATGCTTTCATTCAAGGAATCTGTGCTAGGAAGAAGTTAGTCAAATTCAGTAGACTATGGGAAGAGTGCGCTCAAGAAGAATCTCGGATAGCAGCTCGAGAAGAGAAGATGGGAAGTGAATACCAAGCTCTTACAGTTCGCTCCAAGGCTCACTCCAAGAAAAGTAGAAGAAGACCTCATTTCTCCAAAGGTAAGGATTCTCATCCTAGAAGAGATATTTCAAATTTAAGATGTTATACATGTGATGAGATAGGGAACTTCACAAAAGACTGTCCCAAGAACAAGGACCGCTCTCATAAGAAGAAGGGGAACAAAAGAAGACATCATGCTCATACTGCAGAGGATGATGAACCATCCAAGAAGAGATCCAGATATGAAAGTGAAGATTCTTCAAGCGAGGATGAATATGTTTTGATATTAGCTCTCACAGGTAACATTACTCATGGAAGTGATGATTGGTTGATAGACAGTGGTGCTTCCAAACATAAGATGGGATTCAAGGAATCTTTTTTGAGATTGTCAGAACATGAATCACCCCACAAGGTGAAACTAGGACATGACTACCAATATCCAATAAAAGGCAGTGGGGAATCTTCATACAAGCTAGACTCTGGTAAGTCTCTAACAATGAAAGAAGTATTATTTGTTCTAGGACTCAAGAAGAACCTTCTATCTATTTCAGCATTGGATGCAAAAGGTATGCGGGTTGCATTCATAGATGGTCAAGTCATCATGTGGTCAAAAGGAAAGACTATCGATGATGTGGTAGTAATTGGAGAACAAGAAGGAGGCTTGTACAAATTGAAGGGCCATCCAGAACAAGCCTTGATCCATGATTTAGTAGAACCAAATGAGATTTGGCATAGAAGGCTTGCACATGTGCATTACAGAGCACTACCTATTGCAAGAAAAGCTGTTGAAGGTCTTCCAGAATTCCAAGCAAAGCATGATGGAGTTTGCAAAGGGTGTGCGAAAGGGAAGAATACAAAGAAGACATTTCCTAGTAGCGAAAGCAAAGCCAAAGGCATTCTAGAAATCATCCATTCCGATGTATGCGGTCCAATGTCATCAAACTCACTAAGCGGGTATGCATACTACGTTTCTTTTATTGATGATTTTTTCTAGAAAGACATGGATTTATTTTATGAAGAACAAAGATGAAGTATTCAGCAGGTTCAAGGAATTCAAATCCTTGATCGAGAACCATACTGAAAAGAAGATCAAAACCACTAGATCAGATAATGGTGGAGAATTCACTTCAAATGAATTCAAGTAGCTATGCAAAGATTCAGGGATTAAGAGGGAGTTGTCCACTCCTTATAATCCACAACAGAATGGGGTTGCAGAACGGAAGAACAGAACTATCACGGAAGTTGCAAGAGCTATGCTTCATGATCAAGATCTACCTATGCATCTTTGGGCTGAAGCCGCCAGAATAGCAGTGTATGTACAGAACCGTACTCCACATAGAGTACTTGAGAACAAGAATCCTAAAGAATTCTTCTCCGGCAAGAAACCAGAAGTTAGCCACCTCAGAATATTCGGCTATCCAGTGTACATACATATTCCAAAAGAGAAGAGAACAAAGTTAGACCCTTCAGGAAAGAAGGGCATATTTGTGGGATACTCTGAAAGCTCGAAGGCTTACATAATCTACTTTCCAAGATTCAAGAAGATTGACATCAGTAGGGATGTGACATTTGATGAAGACACAGCTTACAACAAATCTAGAAAGAGACCTGTTGAAGAACCTGAAGAGGCGGAAGCAGAAGCACCCAGGATCCATGATACAATCATGAACGAAGAAGATCAAGAAGAAGATCTAGAGTTTGAGGAACCATAAAGACCTATAGATCCACCTCTGGAAAAGAATCCTCATAAGAGGAAACCTTCTTGGGTACGTGAACTTATCCAAGGTGCGGAAAGATATGGGGCTCCAGATGAGGATCACAGAGAAAGAAAGAGAACAAGATCAAATTCCGGGTATGTAGCTTCACTATGTGATTTTATTGATAAAGAACCTTCCAGTTATGAAGAAGCGGCAAAACAGAAAGAATGGAAGGATGCCATGATCGAAGAATATCAATCGATCATGAAGAATGATGTTTGGGATGTTGTCCCAAGACCAAGAGTAAAGCAGATTCCAACCTTTACTACAAGGTTGAAGATGGAAACCCAGTAATGCTTTTATTGTATGTAGATGATCTATTTGTGACAGGTACAGATGGGTTGATTGTTGATACGAAGAGAAAGCTTGCTGCTGAGTTCGAGATGAAGGAATTGGGGATGATGCATTACTTTCTAGGTATGGAGGTGTGGCAGAGTACAGATGGAATCTTCCTTAGACAAGGGAAGTATGCAGTAGAGATCCTGAAGAGATTTGGGATGATGGACTGCAAGGCTATGGCTACACCTATGGCATCGAACCTGAAGCTATTAAGTGATGCTTCTTCAGAGACGGTTGATGCTACGATGTATCGTCAGATGATTGGGTCATTGATGTACCTGACGAAGACGAGACCAGATATTTGCTTTGCTGTGAACACCTTGAGCCGGTACTTGACAGATCTGAGAAGTGTTCACTTGGTTGCTGCAAAGCATATTCTGAGGTACCTGAAGGGTACGGTTGATTATGGGCTCAAGTATGATGCGAATCAGAAGATTAACCTTGAGGGTTATGTTGATTCAGATTGGGTAGGCAGTGCCATTCACAGGAAGAGTACTTCAGGATGTTGCTTCAGTTTGGGATCAAGTGTGATCTCTTGGTTTAGCAGGAAGCAATCCTGTGTGGCACTGAGTACAGCTGAAGCTGAGTATGTCGCAGCTTGTTCAGCTAGTTGTGAGGCAGTATGGCTGCAGAAGCTACTATCTGATATATTTGATCTCCTGTTGGATGCTACTTGTATACACTATAACAACCAGAGTTGCATGAAGTTGTCAGAAAATCCATTGTTACATGACAGGTCGAAGCATATCGAGATCAAATATCACTATATCAGGGATATGGTGCAGAGAGGAGCAGTGAAGCTCCTATATGTTGCGACGGAGGAACATATAGCTGATGTATTGACGAAGCCATTGGCTAGGCTGAAGTTCGAGTACTTCAGAGAGAGACTTGGTGTTCTCCAGATCGAGGCTTCCTCCCAAAGACAGTGATGAGACCCATAGCCATTCTAACATGGTGAGAGGATTGGTTCCTTCCATGGTCAGATGTAAGGGCTAAGTCATTCCATCATGGTGACAGGATTGGTTCCTTCCATGACTGATATGAGTGCTGAGATCTATAGCCATTCTGATGAGAAGGTCAGATATAAGGGCCGAACCATTCTTTTCATGGCTAAAGGATTAAGTTCCTTCCATGTCAGATGTGAGTGTTGGCCATTCCGACGAGCAGGTCGGATATAAGTGCAGTGCCATTCCGACATGGTGAGAGGATTGGTTCCTTCCATGGTTGGATGTAAGGGCAGTGACATCGTGAGAGGATTGGTTCCTTCCATGGGAAGGATGCCACATCCAGCATGAAAAAGGGCTGGCTCTGTGATACCACATCTGTTATGAAAAAGGACCAGCTCTGTGATGCCTCATCTAGTATGAAAAAGGACTAGCTCTGGGAAGACTCATCTAGTTTGAAAAAGGACTAGCTCTGAAGTAGATGCCACATCTGGTATGAAAAAAGACCAGCTCTATGATGCCTCATCTAGTATGAAAAAGGACTAGCTTTGGGAAGACTCATCTAGTTTGAAGAAGGACTAGCTCTGAAGTAGATGCCACATCTGGTATGAAAAAGGACCAGCTCTGTGATGCCTCATCTAGTATGAAAAAGGACTAGCTCTGGGAAGACTCATCTAGTTTGAAAAAGGACTAGCTCGGAAGTAGATGCCACATCTGGTATGAAAAAAGACCAGCTCTATGATGCCTCATCTAGTATGAAAAAGGACTAGCTCTGGGACGACTCATCTAGTTTGAAAAAGGACTAGCTCTGAAGTGGATGCCACATCTGGTATGAAAAAGGACCAGCTCTGTGATGCCTCATCTAGTATGAAAAAGGACTAGCTCTAAGATGGTACATCCAGTATGAAAAAGGTCTG
>LPNX010591087.1:45000-58604 GCA_001517045.1 Pseudotsuga menziesii | reverse complement strand
AGTGATGATCCAGATCCAGCCCAGTGATGATGATCCAGATCGAGAGATGATCTAGATCGAGTGATGATCCAGATCGAGAGATGATCCAGATCCAGATGACTTGAATATGAAGATGACTTAAAGAAGAAGATGACTTGAAGATGACTCAAAGACGAAGATGATCCAGTTGATACAGAGAAGAAGACCAGTGCTGAAAATTGTGTTGAAAGAATACCTTCCTAGTTAAGAGGGAGTGTTGATGTATATGTAACTTCATAATGTATTCTTCTATGTATCCTATGTATTGTAATCCAATGTTTATTCCGAGATGTTTCTATTATGTATTTGATTCATGTGGTCATACCCTGATGTTCCGATCGGGAGGATTAATAATGTAAACAAGTCATATCAAGTCATTAGGTAAGTCCCCACAGTTTTGGGGCACTTGAGTTATTATACACTAATTAAGGTGTAGGCTCGAGTAGTAATTATTAAGGTTGAGCCTACATGTGAAATGGCAACTTAAGTGAACGGACTAATATAAATAGAGAGTGTGTGTCTCTCTATTTATCACTTGTGAAGTACATCACTTGCTCTCTCAAGTGTGGCGCACCTTTGGAGAAGGAAATACTTTGGCTTGACAGAAGACAGAAGGCTACTGCTGTTTTGGGAGATCTCTTACTGTTTTGGTTTCGATTCTATCTTAGAGGAAGTTGCGGGGTTTTCTCCTTTATGGTTTCCTCGAGGAAAAATCTTTGTGTCTCTTGTCTCTTGTGATGTGCTCATGTTTTATTGCTGTACTTGTTATTCTCTCAGTGAAAAGATCCTAAGATCATAATGCTAGCTTAATTGATGAAAAACTAACACTTCAGAGTTCTTCAACGTGTGCTTTTTAATGGAGGTAAGGGGGTTGGATTTCTATCATCTAGTGCATCAACAATACGCTCTGGCATTTCAGTAGCAACTTCTTGTCCTTCATTCTCTTGCTCGTAGTTGGATGGTGGAAGTCCAACATCCTCATAGATGGTCTTGATAATATTTTCTTCTTCAATAGTAGGCTCCATGTCCAGCACCTTTTCAACAGTAGGCTCCATGTACAATTCCTCTTCAACAGTAGGCTCCATGTACAATGCCTCTTCATGAGCTTCATATTGAGATGGTAACTTATCACTTTGACTTGATGTGGGATTTTAAACATCCCCTAATGAGCACCTATGTTTTGCTTCTTGAATACTTCCATGGGGTGCTTGTTCAACAACTATTGTGGAAATTGAAGGTCCCTCTAGTGAATGCTTCCTTTTTTCTTGTGCTGGATTAATAGGATGAACCGCTGTATCCTCTATAATTGGATTTGGATTAGTTTCCAAAGAAAGCCTCGGATTCATCATGTCTATTCTTTTCTTTTCTTTCTCTTCTTCAATGACTTCTTGAGGTCTCTTCTTCCTTGCTGATTTTCTTCCTCGGTTACGTACATTCCCGATCACTACAATGATCAATTCAATATAGTTTGCTTTTGTTGCTCCTCAATTACAAGATTTCAAACCTTTAACTTGATTTATAACTATTGATCCTTCAAGGTGCTTCAATCTTCCTTCTCAATTGTTCATAATGAATGGGAAAATTTACCTTTGGTTCTCTTGAATAATAAGCAAATGAAAGTTAAATCATAAATTGTTCCTCAAGCTGATTCTCTTGTACAATTGTGTATATCCACCATCACCATGAAATGACATTGAAGCTTGATATCTTATCATGTGTGCTCCTCAACCATGAAAGATATCCTCAATGTTGCTCCTGCATAACAAAAAGAATGACGGAGAATGTGTAAATTGTGAGTATTTCCACAGGCGGGCTTGTGCTCTTGAAAAAAAAGCGCGGTAATCGGATTTTCATAAAAACAGAGTGAAGTTGCTCTTGGACAAAAACAATCCACTATTTTTACAATCACAAAACACGCACACATTATATAGAGTAAAAACACGTACATGATTTCTATATGTACAACGCGCACATGATATGGATAAGCACAATTAATAGAGTGGGTGCACGACTAGGGCAACAGATAAGATCATAAGAAAACAAATGTTTTCTATGGCTAGCAACAAAACAAATGTTTTTAGTGTTCCCTTATTTTCATGCATATAAACGTTTCTCTCTATAGCCCCAATAATCCCTACATATCCCTATCTCTTTCTAAATATACCTCCCTCATTCTCTCTGCATCCCTCCCTATATGTTCCTTTCTCTCCCTCAATCCCTCCATACTGATGGTGATGAAGACAATGGTGATGATGATGATGATGATGACGATAATGATGATGACGATGGTGATGATGATTTTCATGATGTTGATGGTGATGATGACGATCATGTTGATGATGATGATGATGAAGGTGATGATGATGATGATGATGATGATGATGATGAAGTTGATGATGATGAAGGTCGTGATGATGATGATGATGAGGAGGAGGAGGAAGGTGATGATGATGATGAGGAGCATGATGATGATGATGAAGATGATGATGATGATGATGATGGTGATGATCATGTTGATGATGATGACGATGATGGTGATGATGATGTTCATGATGATGATGATGATGATGAGGAAGGTGATGCTGATGATGACGACGATGATGATGATGATGATGATGATGATGACGACGATGATGATGACGTTGGTGATGATGATGTTGATGATGATGATGATGATGATGATGATGATGAAGAAGATGATGATGATGATGACGATGGTGATGATCATGTTGATAATGATGATGGGGACGCTAGTGATGATGATGTTCATGATGTTGAGGGTGATGATGATGATCATGTTGAGATGATGATGATGATGATGTTGATGTTGATGATGATGATGATGCTGATAATGATGATGATGATGATGATGATGAAGAAGATGATGATGATGAAGATGAAGATCATGGTGATGATGAGGATGACGATGGTGATGATGGTGATGATGATGATGACGATGAATATTTTTATGATGATGATGAGGAGGAGGATGAGGATGGTGATGATGGTGATGATGAAGGTGATGTTGATGATGATGATGATGAAGGTGATGATGATGATGATGATGATGATGATGATGATGATGATGATGATGATGATGGTGATGATGATGTTGATGATGTTGATGTTAATGATGATGATGATGATGATGATGAAGATGATGATGATGTTGATGATGTTGATGATGTTGATGTTGATGATGATGATGATGGTGATGACGATGGTGAGGATGATGTTGATGATGTTGATGTTGATGATGATGATGATGATAATGATGATTATGATGATTATGACGATGGTGATGATGATGTTTGATGATGTTGATGTTGATGATGATGATGAGGATGATGATGATGATGAAGATGAAGATGATGATGATGATGATGATGATGAAGATGACAAAGATGATCATGATGATCATGGCGATGTTGATGATGATGATGGATGATCAATGATCATGGTGATCATGGTGGTGATGATGATGATGAAGATGATGATGATCATGACGATGGTGATGATGATGTTGATGATGATGACGATGATGGTGATGATGATGTTCATGATGATGATGATGATGATGATGACGAAGCTGATGCTGATGATGAGGATGATGATGATGATGATGATTACGATGATGATGACGATGATGATGACATTGGTGATGATGATCTTGATGATGTTTAGGTTGATGATGATGAAGACGATGATGAAGACGATGATGATGATGATGATGGTGATGATGATGTTGATGATGATGATGATGAGGATGGTGATGATGATGTTCATGATGTTGATGGTGATGATGATGATCATGTTGAGATGATGATGACGATGATGATGATGATTATGTTGATGTTGTTGTTGTTGATGATGATGATGATGATGATTGTAGGGCTCTGGTCTGCTAATGCAAATCAGACCTTAAATTTATATCAATCCGGGTCAGTAAGCTTAGAGGCATATCCAAGTTTTAGGACTTAGAGCTAGACTTGTTTGGATAATTTAATTATTTGTGAATTGAATCTACTGTCAGATAAAAAATACTGTAACTTAAAGATACAAAAATCCTTTTATAGGGATAACTTCATTTGTTTCCTTTCAAGTACACAACAATCTATTTATGGAAGCAATCTATTGGTGAAAGAACTGAGATAGTAAAAGCATTTAAACAACAAATCTAACCCTAAGATACAGATTACTAGGTTATGTCTAATATTTCAACGTTGAATGAACAGTTATCAATTAAATCCCCTTACAGGAAATTGCTTCATAATTTATAATTATTATTTAACACTTCATCATCGAATAAGCAGTGATATATATAGGATACAGAAATCGTGGTCTAAACCGTCGCTTTAGTATTTATCCAATCAAAGAACAGAGCTTAAAAAATGCAAGTGATGTGCAGCACATAAAAATCGTAGCCTAAACCAGTCAAATGAAATAACAGAGCCTTTATCAATCGATTGAAAACTAGTTAAACTTGTCTTGAAATATCAAAGTTAAATCCTACAGAAATTAGGCATACCACTAGCATGATTTAAATAGATTGCATCAAATAAAATCGCTGCAATCACCCAAATCACTACACCGGCAAGTAAAAGAATGTACAAACTCAACAATGGGGGCCCTCCAGTGCCTCATTCACACACCGATTGAAGATTTACAGAACTGAAACTCTAAATGTATTCACCATCAATCAATTACACAGTAAAACCACGCAGTTCAGAAGCAATATGCGTTCTTCCCAAAATCGTGATAATTCTTCATTGTTTTGTGAAGTACTTATACAAATTAAAAAGAAAACTGGAAATGCTATAATCCTGCAAACTAATTAATGAAAATAGCCATCGAAATCCTCATTCAGATTCGTGAAACTCAACAAAATCAGAGATGCCCTTTAATTGTGCTGAGTGGTAGCACAAGTGGTTGCCTTTGACTGCGGTTGACTTGACACCTGCGAGCGCCATATCAGCTATCCGTTGGAAATTCATCCATCCCTGGACACTGAGGATCTTCCCTCCATCTTCCAATTCCTGCCTAGCTGTCCTGCAAATGCTCAACTTTGGAGATAATACGGGAAGTTAGAACATCCCGTAATCTGAATAAAAAATCTTAGTTAAAATGCTTAAAAAGTCTCAAAACTCAATTTATTAGAAAGTAATGACATTATACCTCTTAACCAAGGTTCATGGGTGAACTTTAAATCTTTTCTAATCAATATGAAGGTTTTATGAAGGGAAATCAAAGATATATAAGTGGCAAAAAGAGGTCAAAATGGTGCCCAACATATCCCCCAAGAGGAAACTGTTGCATGTCCCCATGCCAAAAATATATGACCCTGTTGAAAACCAAAATTTTACTGCTGATCATCTTGCTTCTAGTCTTATGTCTATGATGATGCATCTGTTGAAGCCCGAGATGCATAGAGGACCTTCAGTCTCTCATACTTAGCCTTATAAACCTTCCTTTTCTTATACCATATGTATGCTTGTTTAGTGATGCGTGTCATCTGAACCTTCAGCTTCCAATTGACTTCTATTAACTTCTCATTCTTTTGCTCAAGTTCCTTTAGTTCAATTTTCAATCTCTTGATCTCTTTATTGTTTTTGGAAGCCTTCTTTTTCTTCATTTTTATTGGAAGCTGCTCAGAATTGGTACCCATCACCATTTCTTCATGCTCTTGTGCTGAATATTCTTTTTCCTCTTCAATAGCTTGCTGCTCTGAGAAAAGAGAACTTGAACCTTTGGGTAATTCCTGTCCTAACTGCTTCTCTTTTTCCTTCTCTTACTGGTCTAAGAAGAGGTTGATCCTTTTTGTCTGCTTGATCACCTCATCAGGATCTTGGATATCTTGTCCTTTTTCAGCTGCTGGATATTCTTCTGGACTCTCCAAGGTTTGTATATGTTCCTCATCTTCTAATGCTGATTGGCTTTGAGCTTGCTTATAATTTCTTGGATTTCTATGGTAGGTGGTGATTATCTGATCTTGTTTTTGATACTATTTTTCTTTTCTCTTCACACTTCTAGTTTGTATCCTTCTCTGAGGCTGTTTTGAACTTGCTGCCTCAGAGTTGTCCTCATCATCAGTAATCAGCAACACTTCTTTCTTTTTCTTCTTCCCCTTTGGCGGTTTTGAGCTTGTTGCCTCAGGGTATGTTATCATCAACAATTCATCTTCCTTTGAACCTTCTTCAAGCAAATCTTCCTGCTCTTCAAACTGATTATGAACTAGAAATCCTGACCATGTCAAATTTTGCCTTTGTAACTCATGCTGGATGATGATTTTAATAATCCCACAGTGAAAAAGGCTTGTCATCTTGTCTTTTGGGTGCCTTTGGATAGCTTTAGCCATCTTAGTCAAACTCTGTAGCAGAAAATAGGGCATATTGATCTCACATTCACGTTTTAAATGCTATAGCAGCTTGATGTGATAAAGGTAAACAATGCTGAATCTGCCTTCACAAGTAATAAATTTTTGAATGACATAAACTATTTCATCCCAGGGATGAACCAGCCAACTTCGTGGTATCCCTTTCTTCCAATTGACTGACCCTACTCTTGACCTGCACAAAAATGGCATCCATGCTTTCTCTTTAAACTGTTTAGTCTTGAAAAACCTTTCTCCTTGCTATGGAAAGCCAATAACTTGTGCTAGGATGTCTTCTGACAGTCTAAAATGCAAGTTCCCCACTATAACTCTTTCTCCATCAAAGGTTTCAGCAAAAGCTAGACTAGCCTGCTCATTATGCCCATTAAATTTTTCAAAAAAGTTTACCCACTGCTTACTTTCAAAAATATCCATGCAAGTTTCATGAATATCAGTGGAATTAAACTTTGTTGGTTCCAATCTAGATGACATTTTGAAAACAAATATAAAACAGGAACCTTTCAACCTTTAACTCTGCCTTTGCCTTCCTATCTCCACCACAATACTCTGAAATTGTGAAATTTCTGTTGGTTTGAGCAGAGTATTCAGCAAAGAAAAGGGTTTAAATTTTACCTCTTCTCTAGTGCAACTATTTTTACTTCCTCCTGCATGATTTCCTCAGCGATTTGAGTATTCACAGCGTCCCTCTCCTTGACTGTCTTTCCTCCTGCGTGATTTCTTCAGCAAATGATGTGTTTACACTTCCTGTAACCCACGGCCCCTTCTCACTGTCAGTTATCTTCACACAGCAGTCGATTTTGCAGAGAAAACAATTGGACTCGGCCTTAAAAAGAATAACCAAGTCGTGGTTTCCAATTTTATCAATACATAATGCAGGAATCAAGCTTATTTACATGCTGTCGTGGGGCATCATTCCACATTTTCCTTTCATCATTTCAAAAATGTGCCACTTCATTCAATTACTCATAAAAAAATGAAAGGTAAGGTTTTGATTTATAATCCTTTATATGCCCAAAGTTTATTGCACGAGCTGTAATATACACTTCAGTATCGTTGTATACCCAATGTTTTAATGTACAGGCTGTAATAAGAAGGATTTTCTTTTTTCTTTTAAAATAAACCTTTTTCCCTTTAAAAAAAAATGCACTGAAGATATATATGAGCTTGGTTTCTTCCTTAAATTCTATATATTACCTAATGCATAATTCACTAAATACATATATAAAAGAAACTTTTGAAATTCCTCCATGTCAAAATATTTCACTTTTTGCTGAGAAGGAGACCCTATTTGTCTTTAAACCAAGAATAAAACTCTGCCTGTATAATGCAATATGTATCCTGTAGAGTGTAGTACATATCCTGTAGAATGCAGTATAGTCTTTTGGCCATTTAAAATTTCTCTTGGGTTTGATCCTGACAACCATCTTGACCCCTAGGGTGGAAAAATGAAGTGCTGGCATAGACTAATAGAGTATTGGCAGAGACTATTGGAAGGTAAATAGAGTACTGGCAAAGACTACTGGAAGGTAAATAGAGTACTGGCAGAGACTATCAAAATAATGGGAAAAAAAATAGGCAGTCAAGCTTTACAATAATTGGTAACATGTCATTACTTAAAAACAAAGATTTCTGAAACTTTTTAAAACATAAAAACTATAAATTCTTACATACTTTGTTGGATGTCTTTGTATGATGAGTGTGCTGCCTGATGAAATTGGTTTGTATTCTGATTCATTTCTGTCCTTCTGATATCTTCTGTCTGCCATCTCAAATTCCTTCAGCTTCACTGAAGGTCAGGTCCTTCTGTAGATTCTTCTGCCTTACTGGAAGTCAGGTCCCTCTGCATTTAAAAATCACTTGTATTGATGGAAATCAGGTCCCTTCTGCATTTAAAAATCACAATCCTTTGCATATAGAAAGACTTGTAGGGTTCTAAAGAAGCATGAAAATGCTTATCCCCCTCACAGGCCTACCTTTTGACTTGTCCTCAAGTCAAACAAGATCGTCATTATTTGGAAAACAAAACTATGTAAAGAAACAGGAAATTGGAAAAAGATATTTTTGTGAATTTTCAATGGCCAGGGCAAACCTGGTTTTCCACAGAAAATTCAAGTTTATATTGTGTCAGTGAACTGGTTTTCACAACTAAACTTCCTTTTTTTTCTTATTGTTATATATATATATATATATATATATTTTATATATATTTTGGTTTTTTTTTTCGATTTTTGTTTTCTTTTTCTCTTTTTGTTTTATTTGCTCGCTGTATCAGATCAGCTAAGGAGCAGGTGAAGGAGAAACACTGATGTGTCTATCCAGCACTTGCATTTCCTGTTGCTGTGAAATTTGTTGTATAAAATCTGCCTTGCTGATAGGTTTGTTGTACAGCTTGAGCCGGTGGCCATTGACCACAAATGTACGTGCTTCATCATCTATGGTTTGAAGTTTGACTGAACCATTATCATAGACTTCAAGAATCTCATATGGACCAAGCCAATGAGTTGTGAATTTGGCTTTAAAATCTTTAAACTTTGAGTCAAACAATAATGGCCAGTCACCAATGTGAAATTACTTCTTTTTGATAAATTTGTCATGCCATTGAGCTCACTGCTGTTGTATTAGAATATTGTGTTCTATGGTAGCCTGTCTCATTTCATCTAGCTGATTCAACTGAAGTATTCTTTCTTGCTGAGCCTCAGAAATATCCATGCCTAAATCTGCTGCTAACTTGAATGTTTGAATTTGAAACTCTATAGGGAGGAGGAATTGCTTACTGTAAGCAAGATGGTAAGGAGAAAAACCAGTACTGTTTTTCCACGTGATCCGGTATGCCCATAAAGCTTCAGTAAGCTTTGTTGACCAATCCTTCCTATGCATCTGAACAATTTTGGTGATGATGCCTTCTAGGGTCTTGTTTGTAGATTCCACTTGTCCATTTGCTTGTGGATGGTAAGGAGTGGATTTTCTGTGCTTGATCTTGTACTTTTCTGATATCTCCTGCACTAGTTTGGAAGTAAACTGGGAACCTTGATCAGTTACAATTTCCCTAGGTACCCCAAATCGGACATAGATCTCCTCAAAAAGAAAGTTTACCACAGTCTGCTCCGTGGATCTCGATAAAGGCTTGGCCTCTACCCACTTAGTAACATAGTCCGTACAGACCAGAATGTACTTATTCCCTTGTGATGGCGGATTAATTGGACCAATGAAGTCAAGGGCCCACTTTTCAAATGGTTCAATGAGGATTTGGGGA
Organism: Pseudotsuga menziesii; assembly: GCA_001517045.1. Taxonomy (NCBI): domain Eukaryota; kingdom Viridiplantae; phylum Streptophyta; class Pinopsida; order Pinales; family Pinaceae; genus Pseudotsuga; species Pseudotsuga menziesii. The sequence continues at coordinate 48,942 of LPNX010591087.1, read as the reverse complement.
TGGAGTGGAATTTCATCAGACCGAACTGGCTGTCCCATCCATTGAAAAGTATCACAACTTCTAACATACCTCTTAGCATCTTTGAAAATAGTAGGCCAATAATACCCCAGATTAAGTATTTTGTAGGCTGTCTGTTTATCTGAAAAATGGCCACCACATCCTGGCGTACACATCGTCTTATAATTAGGTAATATCCTGTATAAAAGAGATCACCATTAACCCATATATGCCTAGCACTCTGTTTAATAATCTTTTTCTTTTCTTTAGAGGTCATAGACGGTGGTAATTGTCCTGATGATAAGTAATTGGCAATGTTAGCATACCAAGGAGTGATAACAGAAATTGAAAACAGGTGTTCATCAGGAAAACTATCAGAAACAGGAACAATCTCACCAGTATTGTGTAAACGAGACAGGAAGTCTGCCACTTGATTTTCTCATCCAGGTCGATCTAGAACAGTGATGTTGAATTCCTGCATTAAGAACAACAATCTAGTAATCCGACCATTAGTGATAGACTTGTTCATTAAATATCGTAAGGCTGAATGATATGTATGGACAAAAATTTCATAACCAGATATGTAATGACGGAACTTATTTACAACATGAACCACCGCCAACATTTCTTTTTCAGTGACTGTATAGTTTAACTCTGCAGGTGTCAGATTTTTACTTATAAAATAGATTGCATAAGTCAAAGTATGTTCTTTCTGGCCCAATGAGGTCCCTATTGCAGTAGCAGAGGCATCGGTAGAAATATGAAAAGGTAATGTCCAATTTGGTCCCCTTAAAATGGGTGCAGTTGAGAGCTTCTTCTTAAGTGTCTGAAATGCAGATTGACAATCAGTATCCCAATTAAAATTCACATCTTTAGAAAGCAATTTAAACAATGGCAGAGCTATCTTACTGAAATTTGCAATAAACCGACGATAATATCCTGCATACCCTAAAAAGATTCTTACATCTGTTTGATCTATTGGTTTAGATAAATTGTCAATAATTTGAATTTTATCAGGATCTACTTTTATACCAGATGCAGAAATGTGATGTCCTAAAACTATCCCTTCAGTCATCATCATAAAACATTTTTCATTACTGAGGGAAATATTTGAGTCAACACACCTTTTTAAAATTTTCTTTAGGTTTACCAAGGAATCCTCAAAGGTACTTCCATATACAGTAAAATCATCCATGTAAATTTCGACACACTCATGAATTAGGTCTGCAAAGATGGCCAAGACTGCCCTCTGAAAGGTAGCTGGGGCGTTACATAAGCCAAAAGGTAAAACCTTGTAGGCATAGGTACCCCAGGGACATGTAAAGGTGGTTTTGTCCTAGTCTTCTGTTGTGATACTAATTTGATTATACCCGCTGAAACCATCTAAAAATGAAAAGTATTCTTTGCCAGCTACGGTATCCAACACCTGATCAATGAAAGGCAATGGACAGTAGTCTTTTAATGTTTCCTTATTTAATTCCCTGTAATCCACACATATGCGCCATTTACCGTTCTTTTTAGGAACAACAACCAAGGGAGAGACCCATTGGCTGTCGGAGATGGGGTAGATAAAACCTACTTTAACAACTTCTGCAGTTCTTCTTTGACTATTTATTTTAGTATAGGATTCATTCTGCGTTGCGGTTGTCTAAGAGGCATGATTTTATCATCTATGTAAATATGGCGAGTGCATGTCTCATGATGAATACCTAGCATATCAGTGTACTCCCAAGCAAAAGCATGGGAATGTTTATTCAGCAGTGTAATCAATTGTGCTTCCTGTGATGTAGTAAGATGTGCACTTATATTTGACTGTTTTCCTGGACTGATTTCAATTGTCTTACTGTGCATATCTGTGATTGAATGAACATTAAAGATATTATGAAGTGCCAATGCTAGAGAATGTACTGTGCAATTTTCCTGAAAATTATAACCCAAAACTTGATCGGCCGCAGCATATTGCATCTCTCTTAATTCTTCAGAAATATCAGGTTCAGCAACAAAATAATCTAACAAATCTTCACGGTTCTCTTCTTGAAAATCAAAGAACTGACTGATGCTCAGGACAGGATGAATCACTTCTTCTTCTTGTTCTTTAGTCTCATTAATCCATGACAGTTGATCTAATGTAGAAGGTCTTTGGGCAGAAGGGTAAAGTGTAATTTGTTTTCTTTCTATCCCATGTGAAATGAGCATACGTCCTGACCTACACCCTATGAAGGCATCTGTTGTTGCCAGCCATGGTCTGCCAAGAATCAAAGGGTGACCTCTTAGGTTAGACTTTGGTTGTAGCACGATAAAATCAATAGGATACTCCCAGGAGTCTAAAGAAACAATGATATCTTCTAAGACCCCTTCAGGTGTAATTTTAGACCTATCAGCTAATTCCAAGACTATTGTAGTTGGTCTGAGATTTGTTAAATGAAGGTATTCCATTGTCTCAAGTGTCATAACATTAATGGCAGCACCTAAATCGATCAATGTTTTTGGAATTGAAAAATTATTAATAGTGACTGTCACCATTGGAATCCCAGGATCTACATACTTTTCAATGAAAACAGTGTTAGACATTAATCCTGCTAGATTGCCTACCACATGAATTTTTGATGGATCCTTCTTCCTTTTATTAAGACATAATTCCTTAACTGCCTTAGTGTAAATTGGAATATCCTTTATAGCCTGCAGTAAAGGAGTTTTGACATATACATTTGTTAACTCATTCAAAACATCAAAATCAGGTAAGGAAATTGAAGGTTTTTCTTTGACCAACCTTTGTGGGAAAGGAGGTTCATATGATACTAAAGTTTTTCCTTTTTGACTCTGATTTTTTGACTGAGATTTTTCTGTATTTAATTTTTTTGAAGTTTTCTCATTTTCTGTTTGTTCTTCTAAAATAACAGGAGATTATTTTTGTAAGGTTTTCCCAGATCTTAAATTGATATTTTGCAGTGGAAGAACTGAATAGGGAAGTGACATTCCATCATCAACATTATACATGGGTCTGTCTCTTTTATTGTTTGGATTTGGAATTGGCTGAGCTGGTAGTTGGGTAGGCTGAGGTGGAGGCTGATTGGATGGAAATTGAAGCTGTTGAGGTGGTCGACCTAATTGAGGAGCCATGTTGGGTTCTTGAAAAGATGGAACTTGGAAAGATGGGGCTTCGACTTGATGCTGCTGATATTGGGGATAGGCTGAAGGTTGTTGATAGGGTTGCAAATAAGCTTGTTGGTATGTCTGGTTACCATGGGAATAACCTCTCCAATTTGGAGCATATTGGGCTAATGGAGGAGACCAAGTTTGCCAAGGCATGGGTGCACTCCATGAATTCTGAATAGGAGTTTGATAATTTGTATGAAACTGCTGCATAGGGTCTTGAGACATACCTGAATATCATGGCTACCAAGGTCTTCGTTGTCCCATAAAGTAGAGAGACTCCATGCTTTGATTCTCCTCCATTCGAGCTGCCTGCAACTCTTTCAATCTAGGGCAGTCATCGGTTTTATGATTAAAAGTACATAAGACACAAGTTTCAATAGCATTTAAAGGACATTCTTTAAGTGGATGTTTCTTTCTACACTTAGGACAAAAGATAGACAAAGCTTGATCTTGCTGGTCCTGTTGTTCTTGTCTCTTCTTAGTTTTTGCTACTTCGACCTGTGTACCTAATGTTCTCAATAAATCAGTCTTGAAATCTTCTAGCAGATTTCCAAGCTCAGCCCTAGAAATACCACTGTTTGCAGACTTGTTTACTTTGGTAATGATGTCCCTTTTTCTAGTTCTAGCCTTCCCTCGCGAATATTTCTGACATAAATCTTGTATCTCATCAAAAGGAAGGTAAGAAATGTCACCTTTGCCCATAACATTTAAAATATCTAAATACTCTTCTCTTATTCCTTTCAGAAATATTGTTCTAATCATCTCTGGTGTTAGAGAATTCTATTTAGA
>LPNX010591087.1:0-40000 GCA_001517045.1 Pseudotsuga menziesii | reverse complement strand
CTGTATGGTGCATTAAAGAACGCCAACCTCTACATGCTATAAAAAATCCATTTCCAAATAATTGCATTAAGACATTCAAACATTGCACCCATAATTGACGTACCATTTTCAAGGTTTGATCTCTTAAATAATTAAAAACAAATTTAAAAATATTATTTTTATTATTGGAAAAATAGTCGTGCACTAGTACTATATGTATACCGGTTTTCATAAGTTTATTCCATCATTTAGATACTCGGATGCTACACCCACAAAAACATATACCTTATAATTTGTCCCAAAAATAAAAAGTGCCCGTTAAAAAATATCTAACTTTAGATAGTTAACAACATTTTCAATAGAAAAACATTATATATTTGGAAAGGGAATTCAATTTCCTACATTTCGTGTTTTTTACTGATCACAAGATTCATTGTGTAAGTGTCTCAAAATATCCATGCACGTTGATGGATGTCTATTTTTTCAGTTTTGTATTGCATCTAATGCGCCAAAAGAGACCCTCAACTTCTTGCACACACCCGGATACCAAAATTTTCTACAAACTCTTATACTCACTTCTGTAAATTGTATGATCTACAGTAAAATCCAAGTCATCCAAAACAACTATTAATACCAATCTGCCAAAAGTGCCTCTCACCCATATTTGCACTACTCCATAAAAATGTCTGCCGAGGAGAGAGAAAGAAGCTCCAGAAGATGAAAGTGGTCTCGATGGATTCACCTTGTTGGCCTCTACCCATTGCGTATCTCACTTTACAAGTTTGAATAAAAAATGAAATCACCTTGGTGACCTAGGGTTTGAAGAGAATTGGTTAAGTGTTAGCTAGAGAGTTTGAGAGCCCATTTGAAAACACCTACAAGGGGGTGTTCTTTTGAGGATAAAATTCATCAGATGATATGGTCATGTTCATTGTTGAAATGGCTATATAGCCATGCTCTTGGTTTTTCTTATGGTGATTAGAGAACGAAAATATCAACATGCCAAAATACAATAAAAATGTTATTTTGCATACTAAAGACAAAGGAAAAATGGCTAAGTGATTCCCACATTAAGGTTGATGCCCGCACTAACGATGATGCATACATGGAATGGAATGGCATAGACGATGATGTGGCATGAAGTTGAAATCATTGCTGCATTATGACATCATCCTGGAGAAATATGGAAAATTAGTGAAAATCATGAAATTGACAAAGTATGGGAAAATTGGTCCAAGTAGCCTTAAGAGGATGCCCACCACAAATTGTGTGTTGAAGAAAATTCTCACAGCACATGGGGATATTATAGGCTATTGTTTTATCTACTCAACCATGTTCTTAGTTTGTCCAAAGAGACCTTGAAGAAGAATTTATGGACCTACCAAAACTAAGGTTTATGGAAATTTGACCAAGCCTAGGAGAATATAAAAAATTGTCAATGTATGGAATCATTGGTAACATCTGCCTAACTGGCCTTAGGGAAATGCCTGCCACAACTCATAGGATGATGATAAAAATATTCTGAGAGTGTGGATCTCTAGAATTTTGTATGGTGCATCCAACCATAGCGTTAGGCTGACCAAAAAGTCTTGCAGTAAGAAGATATCAATCTACCAAAAGTGCCTATCAGCCATATTTTCACTGCTCCAGAAAAATGCTCACCGAGGAGAGAGAAAGAAGCTCCAAAAAATGAAAATTCTCTTGCTAGATTCACCTTGTTGGTCTCTACCCATTGGGTATCTCCCTTACCAAATTCGAAGAAAAAATGAAATCACCTTGGTGACCTACGGTTTGAAGAGAACTCGTTAAGTGTTAGAAAAAGAGTTTGAGAGACCATTTAGAAATGCCCACAGTGGGGTATTCATTTAATGATAAAATTAATCAGATGATATGGTCATGTTCATTGTTGAAATGGCTATATATCCAGGATCTTGTTTTTTCTTATGGTGATCAGATATGGAAAATATGAACATACCAAAATAAAAGAAAAATGTTATTTTGTATACTAAAGACAAAGGAAAAATAGCTAAATGTTGTAAAGGGGCTAAGTGATGCCTAAATTAAGGTTGATGTCAACACTAAGGATGATGTCGGCATGGTATGGCATGGAATAGATGATGATTTGGCATGAACTTGAAATAATTGTTGCATTATGACATCTTTCTAGAGAAATAGGGAAAATTAGTGAAAATCAGGAAATTGGTCAAGTATGGGAAAATTGGTCCAAGTGGTATTAAGAGGATGTATGCCACAAATTGTGTTGAAGAACATTCCCGTAGCACATGGGGTTATTGTAGGATATTTTTTTCTCTACTCTACCATGGATTTAGTTTGTCCAAAGAGACCTCGAAGAAGAATTTATGGACCTGCCAAAACCGTGGTTTAGGGAAATTAGACCAACCCTAGGAGAAGATAAAAAATTGTCCAAGTATGGAATTATTGTTAACATCTTCCTCATTGTCCTTAGGGAAATACTCTCCATAGCTCATAGGATGATGATAAAAACATTCTAAGAGTGTGGATCTCTAGAATGTTGTATTGTGCATCGAACTATAGCGTTATCCTTAGCAAAAATTCTTTCAGTAAGAAGATATCAATCTGCCAAAAGTGCATCTCTACCATATTTTCACTGCTCTAGAAAAATGCCCACCGAGGAGAGAGAAAGAATCTCTAGAAGATGAAAGTGGTCTTGCTGGATTCACCTTGTTGGCCTCTACACATTGGGTATCTCACTTGCCAAATTTGAAGGAAAAATGAAATCACCTTGGTGACCTAGGGTTTGAAGAGAACTGGTTAAGTGTTAGACAAAGAGTTTGAGAGACCATTTGCAAATGCACGGAAGGGGGTTTTACTTTAATGATAAAATTCATTAGATGATATGGTCATGTTCATTGTTGAAATGACTATCTATCCATGCTATTGTTTTTTCTTATGGTGGTTAGATAAGGAAAATTTAAACATGCCAAAATAGAAGAAAATTGCTATTTTGCATACTAAAGACAAATGAAAAATGGCTAAGTGTTGTAAAGGGGCTAAGTCATGCCCGCATGAAGGTTGATGCCCGCACTAAGGATGACATCGTCATGGCATAGCATGGCATAAATGATGATGTGGCATGGAGTTGAAATCATTGTTGCATTATGACATCATTCTGGAGAAATACAACAAATTAGTGAAAATTAGGAAATTGGTTAAGTATGGGAAAATTGATCCAAGCAGCCTTAAGAGGATGACCTCCACAGATTTTGTGTTGAAGAAAATGCCTGCAACACATGGAGATATTGCAAGATACTTTTTTCTATACTAAACCATGGTATTAGTTTGTCCAAAGAGACCCTGAAGAAGAATTTATGACCTTCCAAAACTGTGGGTTATGGAAATTAGACCAAGCCTAGGATAAGATAAAAAATTGTCCAAGTATGGAATTATTGGTAACATCTGCCTAACTGGCCTTAGGGAAATTCCTACCACAGCTCATATGATGATGATAAAAATATTCTGAGAGTGTGAATATCTAGAGTGTTGTATGGTGCATCCAACCATATCATTAGCCTAACCAAAACATCTTTCAGTAAGAAGATATCAATCTGCCAAAAGTGCCTCTGAGCCATATTTGTAGTGCTCTAGAAAAATGATCAGCGAGGAGAGAGAAAGAAGATCCAGAAGATGAATGTGGTCTTGCTGGATTCACCTTGTTGGCCTCTACCCATTGGGTATATCACTTGCCAAATTTGAAGGAAAAAGGAAATTACCTTAGAGACCTCGGGTTTGAAGAGAACTGGTTAAGTGTTAGACAAAGAGTTTGAGAGACCATTGGAAATGCCCGCAAGGGGATGTTCCTTTAATGATAAGTTCATCAAATGATATGGTCTCGTTTACTTTTGAAATGGATATCTAGCCATGCCCTTTTTTTTCTTATGGTGATCAAATAAGGAAAATACAAACATGCCAAAATAGAAGAAAAATGTTATTTTCCATACTAAAGACAAAGGAAAAATGGCTAAGTGTTGTAGAGGGGCTAAGTGATGCCCACAATAAGGTTGATTCCCACACTAAGGATGATGGTGGCATGAAATAGATGATTATGTGGCATTAATTTGAAATCATCGTTGTGTTATGACATCATTCTAGAGAAATACAACAAATTAGTGAAAATCAGGAAATTGGTTAAGTATGGGAAAATTGGTCGAAATAGCCTTAAGAGGATGCCCGCTACAAATTGTGTGTTGAAGAAAACGCCTGCAACACATGGGGATGTTGTAGGCTGTTGTATTTTATACTCATCCATGCTCTCATTTTGTCTAAATAGACCCTGAAGAAAAATTTATAGACCTGCCAAAACTGTGGTTTAGGGAAATTAGACCAAGCCTAGGAAAAGATAAAAAATTGTCTAAGTATGGAATTATTCGTAACATCTTCCTAACTGGACTTAGGGAAATTCTTGCCACAATTCATAGGATGATGGTAAAACTTTTCAAAGAGCGTATATCTCTAGATTATTCTATGGTGCATGCAACCATAGTGTTACCCTGACCAAAAAGTATTTCTGTAAGAAGATATCAATCTACCAAAAGTTCCTCTTAGCCATATTTTCATTGCTCTAGAAAAATGCTCACCGAGGAGAGAGAAAGAAGCTCCAAAAGATGACAGTGGTGTTGCTGGATTCACCTTGTTGGCCTCTACCCATTGGGTATCTCACTTTCCAAATTTGAAGGAAAAATGAAATCACCTTGGTGACCTAGGGTTTGACGATTACTGGTTAAGTGTAAGACAAAGAGTTTGAGAGACCATTTGGAAATTCCCATAAGGGGTTGTTCCTTTAATGATAAAATTTTCCAGATGATTTGGTCTTTCTCATTGTTTAAATGGCTATCTAGCCATGCTCTTGGTTTTTCTGATGGTGATCAGATAAGGAATATATTAACCTGCCAAAATTGAAGAAAAATGTTATTTTGCGTACTAAAGGCAAAAACAAATCGTTGTGTTGTAAAGGGGCTAAGTGATTCCCGCATTAAGGTTGATGCCCGTACTAAGGATGATTCTTGCATGGAATGGCATGGAATAGATTAGGATATTGCATGAAGTTGAAATCATTGTTGCATTATGTCATTGTTTTGGAGAAATATGGCAAATTAGTGAAAATCATGAAATTGACAAAGTATGGGAATATTGGTCCAAGTAGCCTTAAGAGGATTCTCACCACAAATTGTGTGTTGAATAAAATGATTGCAACAAATGGGGATATTGTAGGCTATTGTTTTTTTTTCTCAACCATGGTCTTAGCTTTTCTAAAGAGACGCTGAAAAAGAATTTATGGGCCTGCCAAAAATGTGGTTTAGGGAAATTAGACCAAGCCTAGTAGAAGAGAAGAAATTGTCCAAGTATGGAATTATTGGTAAAATATGCATAAATGGACTTACAGAAATGGCTTCCAAAACTCATAGGATGATGATCAAAATATTCTGAGAGTGTGGGTCTCTAGAGTGTTGTATGGTGCATTTAACGATATCTAGAAGGCTATAATAAGAGGTTTTTTGGACAGTTTGAAGACAGTATAGAAACATATTCACAATAACCCACATCCTAGGAAATGTATCTTATCATTTCAAACTTAGAAATTTCATTAAAAATTTATTCGAAAAGAAAAACCAATTATAACAAAAAAAATTCTCTTGCATCTTTGGTGACCGAAACGTTTCTCATCCTTCAATTTGTACTTGATCTGTTTTGCACCATTGATCTTCTGTTCTATTTAGATTTCGTTATTCTCCCTCAATTTTGTCGTTTACCTTAACTTCTATGCAGCTCGCATTCTGAAATTATATCTCAACCATCGATCTCATCATGGTTCCTTTTTAACCGTTGATTTCTTGTTTCCTTATTGATTTCGCAATTTGAAATGCACCTTTAGAGTGGGAACCTTCTATTTGTGAAGAGGTTCTAGGCCGTAGATCCTTACACAATCAGATATGGATCATTCATCTAGTTTTTCCTTTATCCACATTTCACAATCTTTGTATTCTTTCTCGGCCCCATATCTTTGCATCACGAAAAACATTTTATCCATAGATCTTAGTCTACATCGAATCTGGATCACTCACTAGTGTGGCTCCTACCGGATTTCACAATATGCATCTTTGCTATCCTGCATACATGTTCCCATCATGAAATACTTCATGATATGAGTTCTTTGCCTCTTTTTAATCCTCGTCATTAAATGTGGAGGGCCCTATAGAATTTCGCGACACTAAGGAAAACTATAAATATTGCGATTTTTGGTGATTTTGTTTCTTAAACCGACACCAAACATCAAATTCTTAGGACTTTTGAGGGGGTTTTTAAGGATCATCGCCAAAGATTGAAAAACCTTTAGGGGGTCTTTCTAACCCCCCCCCCCCCCCCAAAGTCCTGAGAATTAGACTTTAGAGGGGGTTTTTAAGGTCCACCCTCCAAATACCTTTAAAAAAAAATTCTTGGGGGAGGGGGTTAGAAAAACTGCCGAAAGACGCCTTTAAGGGGGGTGTTTCTAAACCACCCCAAATGTATTGAGAATTAGACTTTTGAGGGGGGGTTTTAAGGACCACCCCCAAATACCTTAAAAATATTTTGGGCAATTTAGCAAAAATATTGCAAGCCACCTTTAGGGGGGGCTCTTTCTAAACCCCCCCCCCAAAAGTCTTGAGAATTAGATTTTTTTTTTTTTTGGGGGGGGGGGTCAGGACTGCCCCCAAATACCTTAAAAAAAAATTGGGGGTTTTTAGAAAAACCACCACAAGCCACCTTTAGGGGGGTATTTCTAAAATCGCCCCCAAAATTCCTCAAAATTAGACTTTATTGGGTGGATGGGTTAAAAACCACCTCCAAAAGTATTGAGAATTGGAATTTTGGGGCGGTGTTTAAGAAACCACCTCCAAAAATATTGAGAATTGGAATTTTTTTTTGGGGGGGGGGCTGTTTAAAAACGGCCCCCAAAAGTCAAATTTTTGGGACTTTTGAGGGGGGGTTTTAAGAATCTCACCCAAAGACCTAAAAAAAAATTTGGTGGGGGGGGTTTAGAAAAACTGCCCCCAAAATTGTATTTTGTTGTAGTGCCACTTAAATCCTCCATCTCAATGGCAAGATTAGAAGGAAATGGAAAGATTGAAACAACAACAATATGTGCTCCAAGGGACAAAGGGATGCATACTCAAGCATAAACAAGTGAGGAAACAATGAACTATAGTTTCCTTTCTCTCTAAGGTTCTCCTCCTTCAATGCATCCAAGAGGATCAATATATATCCCTCGAATAGGAAATGGAGGGTCGAGTCAGAGCATTTCCAAGCATATCAAAGGCCAAGACTCGAATTATTTGAGACTCAATGAGGAAATATATGAATTTTTTTTATGCACATTTTTGGATGTACATGTACACGTGGGTATTAGATTAAAAGTCATGTATACACATAAATATGTTTTTTTAGGGCATTTATTGTGTTGGGAACCCTATATGCAAGTTAATTAAAGCCAACATACAGAGTGTTCAATATAAATGGTAAACCCAGGGAAGTGTTTTATTTCAAAGATAATGTGTACTGTATATGCTTAAACACTAAGTAGCTGATACTATAAATGAATTATCCTACTTTTTTGTTTAGCCCAACTCATCTGAAGATCAACTTAATCTAATTTACCTTCTTGGAAATGTAGAATCACAATTGCCTACTTACAACCCTTAATCTAGAAATGAGAGGTTCAGAAAATGAACATCTAGATTTACTTTTGTAGAAAGTTAAATCCTAAATTACCGAGCCATCTGAAGATCCATCTCAACTATCTTAATTCAACTTAATCTAGGAATTTAGAGTGCAGGAATTAATTTCCACAATTATAACTGTAAAGGGATGAACTAAAGAGATCTAAAGAAAACATCAATTGAAAGAACTAGAGATGAACAAGGTTGTTACAACTATCACACAGTTGCATAAGAGAAAGTTAATCTACACAGTCGACTGTCACACCACACCACTGCAGTTTATAGGGAATGCAAGTAATGGTCATTCAAAGAAACACATAATAAATTCATAGTTGTTGTAGATACTGTAAATAAATGAATTCATCATAAGATTCACACCACACAACAGAATAAACAAAATACCTAATTAACTCAACAATCTCTGTAGGAAGGCGGGCCCAGAATGGGGAATTCAATATATGCTTCTAGGGTTTCCCATATTTCCCGTGCTACTTCAGCTGATGTAACCGACTTGGTTCTTTTTATTCTTATTGGTAGTGATGCTTGTATCTCTTCTTTTGATCTCATTCTTTTCTTTCGTGGTGAAGGAATCTCCATATTTGCAGCTAATGTGGAAGGGATATCTTCTATCTCAGCATTCTCCTGTTCTTCTTCAATCAGAGTTTCCCCCATTCAGGGGAAGATTCAATGGTCAATACCTCTACATTTCCTTCTATTATCGTGGCACTAACATCCTTGGCTTTAGCTATCACAGCATCCAATGCTTCTCTAGCTTCAGCCTTTGCTATCAAAGCTTCCATATTATTTAATCTTTCCACATGGTTTTCTCTTGCATTTCCCCCCAATTCCTCTACTTGGTCATCTAACTGATCATCTGATCTAGTCTCAACTCCCCCCCCCCCAACTAAATTGGAGGGACTCCGATCCTCCTATTGCTCCTCATCTCCCCCCAACTCTACATTGGCATGCTCCTCTTGGATTTGAACATCCCCCCAAGAGTATAGGTACTTTTACTTCAGCCTCTATTGGAATGCCAAGAAAAAGGGCATATTCTTGGTATATTTGAATTTTTCCCACATCTTCTTCCTTTGAGCTAAGGCCCTTAAGATTATTAATTTTATTAGGTCGTGGTGGGTAAGGGAGGATTTTGGATGCTTGGTTTTTCTAAGAAACCCCGCCATATGGTGTAGGTCGTTAAATAGGTAAAATGGAATATTCAATAAGGCTCTATGGCATAGATGAGACAATAGACGAAGTTTAGAATAATAGATAGTCTGATACCTACCTGTGCTACCTTCACAGGTGATATACTTTTTGAGGAAGAATGCTACTTGATCCCATGGCCGAGGTAGTGATTGTAACGCTATCCCTCACCTTTACTAACGAATTCGTTCCCCCTCTATCAGAAAATATTGTACTGCAGCATCATTGGGGGTTCTTTGACAAAACCAGGGTCTTCCCACCTGAGGAAGGGCAGTGACTTCAACCACTATTGCTTCAGAGACTTCTATATGTAACCTCCTAACCTCTGAGTGGGTTTCTGTAATATTTAAGGAAAATTGTAGAGCTTCATGTCGATGAAACCCATTCAGGCATTGGAACAATTCAGTCCAGCTTACAGCTTCAAAAATGGTGAAAAACTCAGCATTTATTCTCAATTATCACGTATTTGGGGGTTTGTGCCGAGCTGGGATACCCATTTTTGTTTGACTTCAGAATTATTTATCAGTCCCACATATTGTAGGTCCCGATAATGGAGGTTAAAGAATAGAGTATGTGTGAACAACTGAGAGTGGAGTTGTGTAAATTCGAAAAGTTAAGAGCATGGAAATATTTGGAAAATTTATCCCAAATTAGGAAAGGTGGCGGTTATTAGATAAGCTTTAATGGCCATTAAGTCATATGAGTGGGAGTTAACGGTATGCGGGTGTAATAATGGGTCCAAAAAGGAAGGCATGATTAATGCTATCAAATCTAGTTAACGCTTAATCAAATAAATAATCAGAACCATACCTTCGTAAATATGCGATGAACGGTGACCTTTGACGATAGTAAAGCGTGTGAAGTGCATCCATTTAAATTTGATCATTATTGCAGGCATGTTGTAATGATTTGTTTCTCCTGGTGGACCAAAACCATCTTTTCAATCCTGTCGAAAACATAATGAATGCTGTGAGATAAGTCGGAATCGCCTGCAACAAGAATTCTAGCCAGATCTGGAGGAGTCACGGACCAAAATTGCAAAGAGTTCCGCCAATATTGGGGGAGTCGCAGCTGCGAGCCATAGAAAAATCAAGCAGTTTGGCGGAGTCACAACCACCGGAAAAGATAAAAATGGGCAAGAGTAAAATGGAGTCGCAGCTGCCGAAAAAGGTAAAACCATTCAAAATGGAAATGAAGTCATAGCTTCGCAGGACGGAAAAAGGCATTAGGTTATGATGCTGCAGCTGCGAATAATCGAAAAAATAGGCAAGGATTTACGGTGTTGCAGCTACCCAGAATGGGAAAAAGGTCGTTATTTTACAGTGTTGCAGTTGTGCGAAATGGGAAAAAGGTCGTTGTTTTTGCTAGAAATTGTTCTTAGACTACTAGAAGAACAATCCAACACAATCTCAAAAGTAAAATTAAATAAAATAGGTTTTAGGGTTTTGGTTTTAAAAACTTCATCAGCAAGGAGGAAATAAACATCCACAAGCTAATACAGAAATGAATCATGCAAGTTGGATAAAGTGGGGACAAAACACATCCCAATAAGCCATAAACATTACACATGAAATACTAATTCCACCCACGGGCTACAAGCATTTACATGAATAAATCTTTAAACAAGAAATGAAATTGTAGACTGAGCAATCAAATAGATCATAAATGAAAAAGCATGACAGGTAAAAGGGCTTATCATTTTATATATAATCAATAACAATCATCCACTTACATAAGAGTTATAAGTGCTAGCTTGAGAAATCAAAGCTCCAAAAGCCTCTCCTTGAGTGAAAAATCCCCCCCCCCAAACTATATGTTTGTCTTCCTTTTATCATTACAAAAGTAAAGTAGTTCCATAAATACCTTCTAGGTCGAAATTTGAAAAATTTACATTAATTAGTTTCATGATAACTCAAAATCTTTAAAGATAATTAACCCAGAAATAACAAATCGGATTTGGGGAAATTTGACAAATTTCTGAAAATTGGGGTCTCAAAGACGCCTTCATATCTCTTGATTCGGAACACTTGTGTAAAAACTGAGAGAGGTTTTTTGTAATGAGTATGTTATGAACAAAAATATCTCTTGGTTTTTCAAAATTCCTCTCCAATTGATTGAAATATGTTCTGCAAATTTGTGACTAAAACAAGAAATTATTAAATAATTCAAACTCTGAAAATAGGACACAAAGATGAATTCGAATCTCTCAAACGATAATAGTTGTTACAAAACTGAGAGAGGTTTTTGTGAATGAGTCTGTTGTGGACAAAAAAATCTTTTTTTTTCCTTAATTCATTTCCATATCCTTGTAATATTATCCCAATGACAATGAAAAAAATAGGAAAAACAGAGCTGCTACAGGAATTTCCTCATGAAAATATTTGACAAAGGACTAAAAAATGAGAGTTAGATTATAAATCAAAACTTGGAATAAACTTTTATTGTAAGTTTTTGAAAGCTTAAAGATGTACATATTAACTAATAAGCCCAAAATACAAACCTTAAAACTAAAATAATGAAATGATTCAACCATTAAAAGCATTAAATCCAACCAAAATTATTGATTGTCAAAAATTCTTAAAATCAACATAAAATAAAAAATCACTTTAATCCAACGGTTGAAAATTAGGACAAAAAGAACAGATAAACTAAGAACAAGATCTAGTTATAACATTTGGCTCTTGCTACGGGATGAAGTCCTCCTTGTGAGGCTTCAGGAACCTGTAGACCTTGTGCCTTATTCATTGGGTGATGGAGTCATTTACCAAATCTCTGCAACTTTGTCAAACTCTGAACACATACCTATGAAATGAAAAAATTCTGCTACAAACCAGTATACTGAAAAGAATCTACATGCTTGTATAGTGAGCTTATTCTACTATTTACTCCTACTTCTAATCGGAGGAAATAACCCAATCAAGTGTAATCATACTTCCATTGAAGCTAAGAAACCATTTGACTAAGAATCATAATTTCATGCATGCTACTATTTGAGAAAACCCACAAAATATGTGATAAATGCAATAAAGAGTTTGTAGGTAGTTGATACTTATGACTCGAAATAGGAAGTATGCCGAAATATGGAGCATTAGAAACCTTTGAAAAATACAACTCCATCCAAGAAGCCACGGGATCATGAAATTTCCGATTTAAAACTTCAATGTATTTATTATATCCATCATAAAGTGAAGCATTCTCTTCCTCTCCATTGTTGTTCCTTTTAAACTTTGGATCAAGAATGGAAACCAAGGGCTTTTCAAACTGCTTCTCAACCTTTAAATAAAACCCTTGATCAGAACTTGAACAAATAAAATTCTGAAAGTGACCATAAGTCAAGAATGGCAACTTATTTCTTATATCAATAGTAAGAGGTTGAAGAGAAACAACTTATTCTTCATAACATGATAATCTCATAGTAGGAACTAAGAAATTTCTACTATAATCCACTGAAAGTATATTATCATCAAAAAAGTCAGCAAGCTGATATGAAGAATCAACACAAGCATCATTTATATCCTTGTTCATATGAAAATCTAAAAATGATGAAGAAAACTGTCTTAAATATGAATGATAACTACGTTCTTATTCCTATTCATAAGCTTGCATATCTTCAACATGAGCCTGATCTCGAATCATTTTGCAAGCTCGGATGTTCTCCTCCACTCCTTTTGCATCCCAAACAGTTGTCTTGAAGATGATGATTTCCTTTCTAACAGGAAAAAGACAATATCTGAATGTTGAGCCATAACATAATATACCATAGCAAATTTTTCCAAAGGTCTGATCTCCGAAGGCATACTGATATAAAAACTTTGAAACCTCCAATTAAATTTAGTAATTGGCTCATCATTCTCTTGTTTCAAACTATAAAATTCAAAAATAAATTGATCATAAGATTTATTATTACCCCAATCCTTCAAAAATACATCATGTAACTCTTCCCATGATCCAATTGAATCAACTTTTAAATTTCGAAACCAAAACCCAGCATCTCCAGCAAAGGATTTCGAAAATAACCTCATGACAACATCCTCATGCATGCTTTCAAAATTATCAATGAAATTATGAAAAGATTCTAGATGCTTCTCTGTTGTAATATGGTCTTTTCCAGTAAAATGGGGAAGATATTCAACAAAGTAGGAATGATAAGGATGTAAGAGATATGGCAGCCTAAGAGGTTTAAACATCTTCTATCTGAGTCTAGATTGAAAATCTGTGAGTTGAAAATGAGGTTCAACAAGATGTTTTCCAGTTTCAGCAGTGATGGTAGAAGGTAATATATTAGCTTTATTCTCTACAAGATGACCAGAGTAATCAGCTTCAAGAGATATGGGTATATGTATATCCTGCTGCACATGTATTTCACATGAAGGAATAGGATCAACATCAATAAAACAAGAAGAACGCATATTTTCTTCTTCCAAAGAGGGATATGTACTTGAAGGTTTATGATCATCGAAATAGACAAAACAAAAAATAATTCTTTTGACATGCAATGGGAAAGATAGGAAAGAACTGATGAATAAGAACAAAACCTCATGGAGTAAAGTAACAAGCTAATATCTAGTCTTTCCATTTTGCTTCGTCATTTTTCTATCAACAAAATTCTCCTTGCAATGGAATCTTTAATCGCGGAGTCACCGGTGAAAATTTGTAGTCTAAAATATTTTTTGACTTTTTTCACCTCTCAAAATCAGAAGAATAATGATATCCCATGGAAAATATACTTTAGCTTCATCCCCAGCAACGGTGCCAAAGATGTTTGTGCCAGAAATTGTTCTTAGACTACTAGAAGAACAAGCCAACACAATCTCAAAAGTAAAATTAAATAAAATAGGTTTTAGGGTTTTGGTTTTAAAAAATTCACCAGCAAGGAGGAAATAAACATCCACAAGCTAATACAGAATTGAATCATGCAATTTGGATAAATTGGGGATGAAACACATCCCAATAAGCCATAAACATTACACATGAAATACTAATTCCACCCACAGGCTACAAGCATTTACATGAATAAACCTTTAAACAACAAATGAAATTGTAGACTAAGCAATCAAACAGATCAGAAATGAAAAAGAATGACAGGTAACAGGGCTTATCAGTTTATATATAATCAATAACAGTCATCCACTTACATAAGATTTATAAGCGCTAGCTTGAGAAATCAAAGCTCCAAAAGCCTCTCCTTGAGTGAAAAATCCCCCCCAAAACTGTACGTTTGTCTTCCTTTTATCATTACAAAAGTAAAGTAGTTCCATAACTACCTTATAGGTCAAAATTTGAAACAGTTACATTGATTATTTACATGATAACTCAAAATCTTTAAAGACAATTAACCCAAAAACAACAAATCGGATTTGGGGAAATTTGACGAATTTCTGAAAATTTGGGTCTGAAAGAATCCTTCATATCTCTTGATTCGGAACACGAGTGTAAAACCTGAGAGAGATTTTTTTAAATGAGTATGTTATTAACAAAAACCTCTCTTTGTTTTTCCAAATTCCTCACTATGTGATCGAAATATGTTATCAAAATTTGTGACTAAAATAAGAAATTATTTAATAATTCAAACCCTGAAAATAGGCCACAAAGATGAATTTGAATATCTCAAATGATAATATCTGTTTTAAAAATGAGAGAGGTTTTTTTGAATGATTCTGTTTTGGAAAAAAACCTCTTTTTTTGTTCATTAATTCATTTCCATCTCCTCGTAATCTGCTCCCAATGACAATGACAAAAACAGGAAAAACAGAGCTGCTACAGGAATTTCCTCATGAAAATATTTGACAAAGGACTAAAAAATGAGAGTTACATTATAAATCAAAACTTGGAATAAACTTTTATTATAAGTTTTTGAAAGCTTAAATATGTACATATTAACTAATAATCCCAAAATACAAACCTTAAAACTAAAATAATGAAATGACTCAACCTTTAAAAGCATTAAATCCAACCAAAATTATTGATTGTCAAAAATTCTTAAAATGAACATAAAATATAAAATCATTTTAAACCAATGGTTGAAAATTAGGACAAAAAGAACAGATAAACTAAGAACAAGATCTAGTTATAACAGTCGTTATTTTATGATGTTGCAGCTGCGTAGAATGGGAAAAAGGTTGCTATTTTACGGTGTTGCAGCTACGCGGAACAGGAAAAAGGTCATTATTTTACGGTGTTGCAGCTGCGCAGAATGGTAAAAAGGGAATTAGTTTACAGTGTTGCAGCTTTAGGTAGAAAGAAAAATAGACAAATATTTACGTTGTCGCAGCTACAAGCAAACAAAAAAATAGGCAATTTTTATAGGAGTCGCAACTGTGACTGACTGTTCACTGTTTATTTTAGGGAGTTTTCTTTTGAAGTAGGAAGTTACAAAAGGACGCCCTTGGTCATTAGGATTGATCATCATTATTGATCCTCAAGTACATCCCTACACATATTCTTAAAAAAAATGGATCAAGCACAAAGGAAAAATAAAAAATAATAGCAAAAATATCAATTTATTTAGGTACAAAAATTTATGTAGGAATCATAGCAATTGTCTAAAGATTGATAGGGGCAGAAAAAGATTCATGCCCTTGTTCTAACTGGTATTTCAGATCAGCTGCAATCTGTGAAGTAAATGTGTCATTCGAAATGGGCTTACGGTACAGTTGCATCCTGTGACCATTAGAAAATAATGGTGCACGATTCTCATCAATGGTAACCAAGCGGACTCTACCATTATCAAATACTCTATCTACCAGGTATGGGCCCAACCATATTGTGCGTAACTTACCCTTGAAGTCCCTTTTGAATCTTGAATCATATAATAATTCCCATTCTCCTTCGCAGAAGACTTTCTTTTTAATGAATCTATTGTGCCAATTGGAACTCTGTTGCTGAATTAATATTGTCTGATCCATAGAAGCTAAACGTTTGTCATCAAATTCATTCAACTCATTCAATCTACTCCTTTGGGCTTTAGTCACATCTAATTTTACCTCCATATCTATCTTCAAGGTCTTGATTTTGAATTCAATGGGGAAGACAACACCTTTTCCATACACCAAGTCATAAGGAGAGAAACCTGTAGTATTGCGCCAAGTAGTACAATATGCCCACAATGATTCCGAAAGTCTATCAGCCCAATCTCTATGATGGCTCCTGAATATTTTGGTAAGGATGAATTCAATAACTTTGTTAGTTCTTTCCACCTGGTAAAGAGGATGCTACCATGCCATTAACCATCTGGGCAAACCGCCCCATGAACAAAAACACATATAAAACCGAATGCTTGAACATAAAACATGCTAAGATGCATAATCATTCATATATACAGTGGAAGAAAACATACATTCATTCAGGCATTCAACATGTTCATCATCATTTATTAAACATCAAATATGATCGCAGAAGTAAAATAGACAATAATACTTATCTTATAAAGAACTCGTCCCGCAACCAGCTATGTCACTGCAATGTTCCACCCAACCATAGGCCAGCGTGCTCCTTAATCTCTCAGCAATGATGCCACCCCCAAGGTGGGCATAATTCCCCAAGGAATAAGGAACAAACAAGCTTACACATAGCCAAGGATACACAAAAAACAGCCAAGCCAACACAGTTGGGTTTATCAGGCCATCAAGGAGCTGGGAAAGGATAATTGCTAAGCTGGTGAGCCCATTGAGATATAAGGACACCTACACCATAACTAGCCTAACTTCTAGGACACCCACACACACCCAACACAAGGAAATCAGCCCCTTCTCTACTACACAGCCGCTCAGGCCCTGACCTCCCTTCTGGTGCTATTTAGGGGTTGTGGAGAAGAAATCTAGTGCTCTATCTCTATCTGTGTGGTTCCCAAGCACACCAGGGTTTTCAAGTAGACTAACCACTCATCCCCACTCCAATACAGTCTGAATACGAACCACTTCATGCATGCAGCAAAACAAGCGATTCACAGCTTTGTGAGAAAAACAAAGGAAAACAAGGTGACAACTCAAAAATGGTGAACGCAGCTTAGGCCAAGCAAGGTGATTCAGAGTTTTTCTTGGCCCCAGCGTGGCCAAAACAACTCAGCAGCAACCCCCAAAAGGTAATTGCACCCACAACAAACGAACAACGTGGGGAAATCCACAGCCCCGATCCCAACAATGAAGTGACGAGAAATCACATAGTCCGGAATCGGTAAGGAAAACATACACCCAACACAAGGATGATATCCTAAGGATGCCCTTATAGCTTGTTGCATGAATAAAAATGAGGAAGAATCCTATGTGTGAAGAATGAAGAGAGAATCGTTCCTCTACGTGAAGATGGGAAAAAATGATGGAGAGAGTGGGAGAGTCGAAGGATCCCTGCCCATGTGAAGTGGTGGAGTCTGCTAGTGGAGTGTGCATCTAGGAAAACTTTCCACCCACCACTACCTAGCAATAACTACCCCCAACTAACAACAAAATCATTTAATGGGTGGTTGACACATGGATTTTCCCCATAGGCTCAAGGTTTAACAATTCCCCCCCTTTATCCTTAGGAAAATCATGCCCTTTTCAATATAGTTGCATTGACATAGCTGGTTGGGGTTCATTTAATTAAAAATACATATTTACATGATGCTGAGACCAATATGTGATGTATCTCATGATACACCATTGGAAACGATTCCAATCGCCGAAACATAACAAAACCAAATCGATGGTGGGGATTTTGCCTTTAGCTCCACACCATGATTAATTACAATATATATATATATATCATGTATATTTAATACATTAGGGTCAAAATTGGGGTGTTACATTCCCCTCCCCCTTCAATAGCACTATCCTCAGTGCTTTACAAAATTGAACAAAATGCTACACTGGTACTGCCTCAGTGTTTCACAGGATTGAACAAAAATGGATGTGCCAATCGCATGGCATCCTCTAGCTCCCACGTAGCCTCTTCAGGTCCGTAGTGCTCCCATTGCACCTTTACCTTCCCTATGGCCTAGTTTCGAAGAATTGTGACCTTCATGTCGAGGATGCACATTGGCTCGGTTCGAAACTCTCCCTCAGGTTCCACCTGAATCACATCCCAATTTATCACATCGTTAGGATCATGTACATATCTCTTAAGCAAAGAAACATGAAAAAAATTATGAGCTGTAGTGCTAGCAGGCAATGCAAGTCTATATGCAACTGGCCATATTCTTTCAACCACTTCAAATGGCCCACAATATCTTGGTGACAGCTTGACACAACTTCCAAGATTCAAGGAACTCTTACTTGCCCTCACTCTGAGGTAAACATGATCCCCAACACTAAACTCCATGTTCACCCTATGCTTATCTGCACAGCTTTTCTATCTGTCCTGTGCTGCTTTCAGATTCTGCCTGATCTTTACAACCTCTTGCTCCATTTCCTTGAGAAATTCCATACCAAGCACAACCCTATTCACTAGATTATCCCTAGTCACTAGTGTCCTACACCTTCTTCCATACAAATCTTCATACGAACTCATCCCCAAGGATCCCCGCTGTCCATTGTTATAAGCAAACTCTACCAAGTGTAAGTAATCTTCCCACTTGGTTGGTTTTTCCATCACGTACATGCAAAGAAATTCTTCAAGCACCTAATTAACTCTCTCTGTCTACCCATCTGTCTAAGGATGGTATACAGTGTTGAAGTTTAGCTTTGTACCCAAATCTGCAAACAACCCCTTCCAAAAATTGGAAGCGAACTTGACATCTCGGTCAAAGACTATTGCCTTAGGCAATCCAAGCAATTTGAAAATATCCTTCATGAATATATTTACAATGTCATCAGTCTTATGCATAGACTTAATCGGTATAAAATGCACTACCTTTCTCAACTTGTCCACGACAACCATGATGGAATCATGTTGTCTCCAAGTCATCAGCAATCCTGTAATAAAATCCATGGAAATAACTTCCCATTTCCATTCTGGAACTGACAAAGGCTACAACACACCTGCTGGATGTTGATGCTCAACCTTTACCTGTTGACATTTCATGCACCTTTAAATGTAGTCAGCCATGTCATTTTTCATTCCTAACCAAAAGTACTGTTTTTTGGCAGTAGCAATCGTCTTCTGGTATCTTGGGTGACCAGAATGTCGAGTTTGATGGATTTCATCCATAACAACTCTCCTCAAATATGCTACGTTTGGAATATAAATTCTACCTTTATAGGGAAGAAGTCCATCTTCTTCCAATTTATATCCCTTGTACCTCTTCTCAAGACCTTGTTGCTGCAATTTGTCTTTTACCAGATCATACAATTCATCTTTAGTAGCATGATCAACAATCTGCTTCCTCAACAATGACTGGCAAATACTAAGAGATGCCACATGCATTTCCTGCACCTTCCTGCTGAGTGCATCAGCTACCTTATTCTCTTTTCCCTTTATGTGCTTGATTTCAAAATCAAACTCACATAAAAAATGCAGCCATCTCTCTTGCCTAACATTCAGAGTAGGCTGATCAAATAGATACTTCAGACCACATTGGTCTATCCTTAGTTCGAATCTTCTACCCATCAATTAATTCCTCCACATCTTGAGGGCCTGTACTATGGCTGCAAGTTCTAGATCATAAGTGGCATAGTTCTTCTCATGCTCCTTCAACTTTCTTGACTCATAACATATCATGTGGTTGTCTTGCATAAGGACTCCTCCAAGCCCTTGTCCGCATGCATCGGTACACACCACAAAATCTTTCTCTGGATCTACAACTTTCAATACTGGTGCACTGGTGAGAACATTCTTCAATTGCTGGAAGCTCTCTTCACACCTCGATGTCCATTCAAACTTTATCCCCTTCTTTTGCAAAGAAGTGATGGCATGTGCAACCCTGGAGAATCCTTCAATGAATCTCATGTAGTACCCTGCAAGTCTCATAAAATATCTCACATCTTTCACATTTCTTGGAGTAGGCCAATTCATAATGGCTTCAATATTTTCACGGTCCATAGATATACCCTCTTCTAAGATAATGTGACCCAAGTACTAAATTCTATCTCTATAGAAGTCACACTTGCTCAGCTTTGCATACAGTTTATGCTCCCTGAGCAATTGCAATGTCAACCTCAAATGCTCTTCATGCTCTTCCTCTTTCTTAGAATAAACAAGAATGTCATCAAGGAAGGCAAGAACAAACTTGTCCAAATACCTGCTGAAGGCACTGTTCATAAGGCACATAAACGTAGCTGGTGCATTTGTGAGACCAAATGGTACCACTACAAACTCATAATTTCCATACCTTGTTTTGAAGGTTGTCTTATGAATGTCTTCATCCTTGATTATCACCTGATGATAACCATACCTCAATTCAATCTTGGAAAATACCTTTCCTCCTCTCATTTGATCAAAGAGGTCATCAATCCTAGGTAAATGATATTTATTCTTCATAGTAACCTTGTTCAACTATCTGTAATCAATACACAACCTGAGTGTACCATCTTTCTTCTTTACAAACAGAAATGGTTCTCCCCAAGGAGACACACTTGGCCTAGTATACTTCTTTTCCAACAAATCTTGGAGTTGCATCTTCAATTCTAGCATCTCCGACGTACTCATCATGTAGGGTGTCTTGGACACTGGTGTTGCTCCTGGCACAAGTTCAATTGTGAAATCAATGTGCCTCTTTGGAGGAAGCCCTGGAATCTCATTAGGAAACACATCCCTGAATTCCTGTAACACCTGGTAGTCCTCCAACCTAGGATTTTCATCCTCTGATGCCTCCAAAATATGGGCTGCATACAACTGGCAACCTTTCCTACATAACTTCTTCAACTACGTTGCTGACACCTGCCATACTAAAATCACCTTTGGAATACCTTTCACAACTACTAGGTTCCCTTCTTCATCCATGCATTCAAAAGTCTTATTATAACAGTCAAGCTTCACTCTGTGAGCTTCTAACCAATCCATTCCAATGAGAACATCATAGGAACCAAGTGGTAGAACATTCAGATCTACAAAAGTCACCAATCCATTCATGATTAATGGACATTTATCTACCACTTCACTAACCTTTCTCTTAGTTCCAATGGCTAGCTGAACTAACCAATATTTTCTATGCTTTTCTTTCTTAAAAGCACAAATCTCCACTACTCTAGGAGTAATGTAACTATGAGTAGAACCAGGGTCAATCAAAATAGAAATAGATTGCTCAACAATCTTACCTGCAACTTCAACCACAGTTGATTGGTGATCTTCCCGGCGGTCCTCCAATGCTACATAAATCCTAGGGACTGCCCTTGCTACTTGACCCATTGTTTCTGCTTCATGAATGTTGTAAGCTGGCCTTGCATCCTCATTCCTGAGTGGACAATATCTGTGCATGTGGGGTCCTTTACATCTCCAACAATGAAGTTGTCCTCTATTCTGTTGTGGATCCTTAGGCTTTTCTCCTATCACTCCAACTGGCTTACTCGTAACTTGGGATGGCTGCTTCTGCAGATTCCTGAAGTTAGAAGGTTTGAAACATTTCTTTCTTTGGTCAAACTTCTCATTCTTCTTGTCCTTCCATGCCTTATGGTAATCAGCTTTACCTTCCCTTTGCTCATAGAAATACTTAGCCTTCCTTATTGCTTCTTTAAGAGTTCTAGGTTCGTAAAACTCAATTCTATCTTTGTAAGACTGAGGAAATCCACTCAGAAACTGCTAGACCTTCACTTTTTCATCTCTGATGTACTGGACATATCTCAACAGCTCCAAAAACTTATTTGCATACTCTTCCATGGTCTGTTGTCCCAATCTCCGCTCATGGAACTCCTTAATCTTTTCATCATAGTACCTGTCAGAGAGGTATTTCTGCTTGAAATACTTCTTGAACTCTTTCCACTTAAGTCTCCTTTCACTGATCCTCTTTACTTTCTTGAGGTGCTTCCACCAAATGGATGCTCTTCCATTTATATTGAATATGGCAACTCTTGCCTTCATGTTTCCCAAGTAGTCATGAACTTGAAAGTACTTCTTTAGCCCAATAAGCCAAGCTTTATCCTCTTGTCCAGTCTTTACCTCCCCATCAAATGTAGGAGGCTTAGCCTTCTTAAATTCACCCCAAGAGCAATCCCTATGATGCCTCCTTGTTTTTCTTTTACAAGAAGAAGAGCTTGAATCCCCGCTAGATTCTTCAAAGTCAAATGATCCACTAGAAGTCTTTCAACTTCTCCTAGTACTGCTCTTACTGCCTTTTGGTCTTGCTGTACCCCATACAGAGTCTATATTTCTTTGCAAGTCTGTCAAGCTCTGCAACATAGCAGCATTCAAGTGATGCTATTCTTCCTGGGCTTTAATCAAGCTTCGTATGGTGGCTGCAACATCTGACGGTGTCTCTTGAAATATCCTTCCATTAGACTCTATGTCATCATTTCCATTATGGATATTTTCTCCCATGGCATCTCATGCACGCTCGTAAGAATCCCGAGCATCATATCCATCATGGGTTCTCATAACTAAACCACCACTTACTTACCAAACTGTACCACCTAGAATACCTCCCTCGAAGGTGTTTATGATTCTGCAAACATGTTCATAACACAACTATTAGATGCATAACATTGATATAATTCATAATTACTTACCCTCACCTGAAAAAATCATACAATAACAATTTGTCCCAAACACAAAGTTTTCTCCCTTTTCACCCCTATAATCCACTGACAATCTAACGAAAAATTTACTGAAAAACAACTGAAAAATTTGCTAATAATTCCCATTTAAAAAACTCAAAATTTCCTTTTTCCCAATCGGACCTCTTCCCAACTAAAATTCTGACACTTCGGTGGTCAAAACAACTAGTTTTCTCTGATGCCCATCAGTAGTCTGATCATCTATTTTTCTCCGATGTGTCGGATCCTTAGTTGTCTAGGCTTCCGGACTGTTATCATGGTGGTTGTGTATCGACGATCAGAACCATTAATCGCTACAGCATCAGCGAGAAAACTAACTCCCATAATGCAGTATCAGTGATCTGATCCTCTATTTTTCTCAGATGTATTGGCTGCTCCCTTGTCTAATTTTTGTCGACGCTCGGCAGTATGATCTTCTAATGTTTTTTGACGTATCGGTAGACCAATCAACTAAATTTCTCCAATGCTCATCGATGATCCCATCAACTAATCTTGCCGATGTTTCGATAGTATTCTGGAGATCTCCGCTGACACTGCGGCTCCTCAATCAACTAAAATTTTTCGACGACATTCGCCGCTGCATCGGCTGCTACATAAACTAAATTTCACCACCATGTAAATGGTCCAAACAACTATCTTTTGGTGAAAATTCCTTTATCTTCCGCCGACATATCAAATGTTCGAAAAACTAAAAATTTCTAATGTTTTTAACACTTAGAGAAATTTTCATTCTCTTTTCCTCCCACCGCTCCATCGAATCCAAATTATTCTATTTTTTGTCGACGTATTGGTGCTCTTTTATCCTCTATCTCCCATCGTCATGGCTACTTCATCATCTATTTTCCACCGATGTCGGGTCTATATTGGGCGATCTTTCAACTAACTGAGACGATAATTCGGCGGTTGCATCCACTAGCTTTCTCCACCGTTTCAGAGATCTTAAGTTAAGCTGAGCCAATGTATCGACTCAAGTTTCCTCTAATTTTTGTTGAAACCTTCATCAAATTCCAATATTCGACCACTTCCGATAATTCTCCTTGCCAGTTCCCCGTCATGCAGACTTCTGTCTAAGTTGTTTGATGCATCGGGGAAGCTTTGGACTAAGTCTTCCGATGACCCGACACTTAGAAAAATTTTGTGAAATTATTTTTTCCTGTCCCTCATTGGGTGGCCTTCTGACTAGGTTATCCACTGTTTCGGACGAGCTTCCCACTGAGTCCTCTGACGATCCGACGAGCTCGACACTTAAAAAATTTCAACAAAAAATTTTCTGAAGACTTTCTTTCTTTTTCTCCTGCTGGGTAGAAGGAAACCTGCCTCTGCTAGCTGATTCATCATGGCCCATTCAGGCCCATGTTGCAACCTTTTCTCTAATACCAAACTGTAATGTCACCAACCCTCTGACCAGAGAAGAGGATGCTACCATGCCATTAACCATCTGGGAAAACTGCCCCATGAACACGAACACATATAAAACCGAATGCTTGAACATAAAACATGCTAAGATGCATAATCATTCACATACACAGCGGAAGCAAACATACATTCATTCAGGAATTCAACATGTTCATCATCATTAATTAAACATCAAATATGATTGCAGAAGTAAAATAGACAAGAATACTTATCTTATAAAGAACTCGTCCCACAACCAGCTACGCTGCTGCAACGTTCCACCCAACCATAGGCCAGTGTGCTCCTTATTCTCTCAACAACGTTACCACCCATGGGCTGGGCATGATTCCCCAAGGAATAAGGAACAAACATGCTTACACATAGCCAAGGATACACAAAACATAGCCAAGCCAACACAGTTGGGTTTATCAGGCCATCAAGGAGCTGGGAAAGGATAAATGCTAACTTGGTGAGCCCATTGAGAGCTAAGGACACCTACACTAGAACTAGCCTGACTTCTAGGATACCCACACACACCCAACACAAGGAAATCCACCCCTTCTCTACTACACAGTCCCTTAGGCCCTGACCTCCCTTCCAGTGCTACTCAGGGGTTGTGGAGAAGAAAGGCAGCTCTCTAGCTCTGTCTATGTGGTTCCCAAACACACCAGGTTTTTCAAGCAAACCAATCCCTCATCCCCACTCCAATACATTTTGAAGACCAACCACTGCATGCATGCAACAAAACAAGCGATTCATAGCTTTGTGAGAAAAACAAAGGAAAATAGGGTGACAACTCAAACATAGTGAATGCAGCTCAGGCCAAGCAAGGCGATTTAGAGTTGGTCTTGGCCCTAGCATGGCCAAAAGAACTCAGCAGCAACCCGAAAACGTAATTGCACCCACAACAAACAAACAATGTGGGGAAAGCCACAACCCCGATCTCAACAATGAAGTGATGGGAAACTACACAATCCAGAATCGGTAAGGAAAACATACACCCAACACAAGGATCGTGTCCTGAGGCCGCCCTTCTAGCTTACTGTGTGAAGAAAAACCAGGAAGAATCCTATGCGTGAAGAATGAAGAGAGAATCGTCCCTCTGCATGAAGATGGGCCAAAACAATGGAGAGAGTGGGAGAGTCGAAGAATCCCTGCCCATGTGAAGTGGTGGAGTCTGCTGGTGGAGTGTGCATGTGGGAAAAATTGCCATCCATCACTACCCAGTAATAACTACCCCTAACTAATAGCAGAAGCATTTAATGGGTGGTTGACACATGGATTTTCCCCATAGGCTCAAGGTTTAACAACTCCCCCCCTTATCCTTAGGAAAATAATTCCCTTTTCAATATAGTTACATTGACATAGCTGGTTGGGGTTCATTTAATTAAAAATGCATATTTACATGATGCCAAGACCAATATGTGCCATATCTGACGAGACACCATCGGAAACAATTCCAATTTCCGAAACATNATTTCACCAAAGCCATAGCTTCTACCCATTTAATCATGCAGTCGGTGCAAACCAAGATGTAGTATTTCTACCTAGAATGAGGGTTGATAGGGCCAACAAAATCTAAGGCCCATATGTCAAAAGGTTCAACCACTAATTGTGGTTGAAGAGGCATTTGATCCAATCTATTAGGTTGGCCCATCCTCTTGCAGTTGTCACAAGACTGAACATATTTTTTCGCATCCCTGAAAAGTGTTTGCCAATAGTATCCCATTAGGAGCACCTTATGACCGGTCCTCCTATTTGCAAAATGTCCCCCACAAGGCTCGTCATGGTAGGCCTTGTGAATATGGAATATTTCATCTTCTCTTACACATCTTTTGATCTCAAGATTAGGCCATATGTAGAAGAGATCACCACCTATCCAACAATACCTGGGACTTTGTTGAATGATTTTCCTCTTTTCTCTTTTTGACAAATGTGTCAGAAGATTCCCTACATCAAAGTAATTAGCGACATCTGCATACCAAGGGGAATGAGCTGAAACTGAAAATAAGTGTTCATCTAGAAAAGAGTCCTCAATAGGTAGATTATCATCACTGTTAGTAAAATGAGATAAGAAATCAGTGACAACATTTTCTTTTCCAGGTCTATCTATCGTAGCATTTGTAACAGGTTTATTCATTAGGTACTTGATGGATGAGTGGTCATTGTGCACAAAGGTAGGATATTTAGTGATGTAATGTATGAATTTGCTAATGGAGTAAACAATGGCTAAAACATTCTTCTCAGTAATAGTATAATTAAGTTCAGCAGGGGCTAAGTTTTTTCTAATATAATAAACTGCATAAGGTTCTTGACCATCCTGCTATCCTAAAACTGCTCCAATGGAAGTATCAGAGGAATTTGAAGAAATGTGGAAAGGCAGGGCCCAATTGGGTCCCCATAGGATGGGAGTTGTAGACAACTTCTTCTTAATTTTAACAAACATTGTCTAGCATGCCTCATTCCAAATAAATTTCACATCCTTCATTAATAATGAAAACAAAGGAGAGGCAAGTTTGGAAAAAAATTCTATAAATCTTCTAGAAAAACCAACATGCCCTAAGAAACTACGCACTTCTTTATGAGTTCCAGGAGTAGGTATATTTTTTATTACCCTGATTTTAGAGGGGTCTGCCTAGATGCCATCAATAGAGATAAAATGCCCCAACACTACCCCTTCATTCATCATGATATGACACTTTTCAATGCTCAAAGATAGTTGGGTCTGCTCACAGCCTGTTAAAACCTTTTTAAATTTTTCAATCCTTCTTCAAAGTCCTTGCCATAAGGAGTAAAATCATCCATGAAAATTTCCATACTATCATTAACCAATTCTAATAAGATTCCAATCACAGCTCTTTGAAATGTGGCTGGTGCATTGCATAAGCCAAAGGGAAGTACCCTGTATGCAAAAGTTCCCCATGGACATGTGAAGGTAGTTTTATCCTTGTCTTCAGGAGCAATATGGATTTGATTATACCCGCTAAACCCATCCAAGAAGGAGAAAAACTTCTTCCTAGATAAGGTGTCAAGTACTTGATTGATGAAAGGCAGGGGAAAGTGATATTTTTGTGTTTCCTTGTTCAACTCTCTATAGTCCACCCAGACTCTCCATTTACCATTTTTCTTGGGTAATATCATGAGTGGATATACCCACTCGCTGTCTGAGATGAGATATATAAATCCTACTTCCAAGAGTTTTTGAATTTCTTCCTTCACTATGTCCCTAATATTGGGATTCATTCTTCGTTGAGGTGGGCACACAGGCAGGGAGTCACTTTTGATATAAATGTGGTGGGTGCACATATTAGAAGGGATGCCCTTCATGTTTGTGTACTCCCAGGAAAATTGCCCCTTATGTTTTTTTAAGAGAGTGATTAGGTGTTCCTATTCATCCGGAGCAAGACTGGGATTGATATTCAGGGTTTTTCCAGACTCTACCTCGATGGGAACAATTTTTGAATTTTTCAACATTGGAACTATGTGAGTATCACTGACTAATGTCTCCTCTGTGATATTTTCTTGTTCTTCTTCATCTAGAGTAGCATTCAGGATCTGATAAATTTTCTTATTATCAGAAGCAGGTTCACTGATGAAATTATTAATGGCATCGTCTTCAATTTCATATTTAAAAGTAAAGGCCTTCCCTATCATTGATAATGGCTGAACGCCCTCCTCTTCCTCTGGCTCCATCCATAACGGAGTTTCAGCTTCTAGAATCGGCCGAGCTGGAGGATAGAGAGTGAGGTTCTTTATCTCAGTTCCATTTGATATGGTCATAAACCCAGACCGAGAGCTGATGCAAGCATCAGCTGTAGCTAACCAGGGCCTTCCCAGGATCAGTGGGTGTCCTCCTAGCTATGACTTAGGTTAATGTAAAACTAAGAAGTCAGCAGAATATTCCCATGAATCAACTGAGATAACCAGGTCATCCAAGATTCCTTGAGATTTAATAGTGGATCCATCTGCAAGTTCTAAAATGGTAGGAGTTGGCCTGAGATTAGTGAGCCTGAGTTTCCTTATAGTTTCAATGCTCATGATGTTAATTGTTACACCTAAATATACTAGTATGCTGGGTATTTGCGTGCTACCAATATACACAGTGACAGTGGGGTTCCCAGGATTGTCATATTTGGCCAAGAGGGTTTTCCCATTATTAATTCAGATAATTTCCTGATGACATGAACAGTGGGAGGATCCCTAGGTTTTCTTCCTGGTTTCCTTATACATAGATCCTGAACGTTCATGGCATAGATAGGTACATCGTGAAGGACCTAAAGTAGTGGAATTTTGACATAGATATTTTTTAACTCTCCTAAGAGGTTAAATTGAGGTTGTCCCACTGCCTTCGGTAGTATTAATATTTCAGGGTATGGTGGTTCCCTAATCAATTGTGTAGGCTGTGTGTCAATGAATGTGCCTTCTTGTTTTTCAGCTAGTATCTTGGTAGGATGTTCAGCGTCCTCAATAATGGGGATCGCTATATTGGATAAATAATGTTGGTTCATCCTTTCTTCAGGCACAGAGTATGGAACATCCTCAATGACCAAAGGCTCCACTACCCTCCCTGATTGTAAGAGGATGTCGTTGTAGGGAACTGGATTAATGGAGTAAGCAAGAATGTTGGCAGTCTCAAATTGATGGACTACTTTATTATTTTGGTTGGGGTTAGGTTGAGCAAGCAGTTGCAGTCATATAGGCACATTGGGGACAACATTATTCTGGAGTTGCATTTGCGACTGCTGATACTATTGATAAGGTTGAGGATATTGTTGAGGAGGGTACGGTTGATGAGGAAATGTTTGATGTGGAAGCTATTGAGGAGGTTGGTTATGGTGAAATTGGTTCCCTAGATGGAATTTCCTCCATCCAGGAGACCAAGAATTTTGTTGGTTTGGTGGCTGTGTCCAAGATTTCCAGGAGTTAAAATTTTGCATCGGAGGTTGAGAGGGATACCATTGATGGTTATAATAAGATGAATGGAATTGTGTATTCATGTGCTACATATTATTCCAATTATTCATGTTATTCGAAAATGGAATCAAGTCTGGATCCACACCTTGATTTCGAGGCTTCCAAGGCTTTTTCTGTGCAATAAAGTAGGATGGTTCCACATCTGGAGTTTATGCTTGCAAAACTGCCTTCACTTGAGGTAGTGAAGGGCATTATTTTTTGTCATGGTTCAGCTCACAAAGATGACACTCTTCTACCATGTCAATTGGGAACTCCTTCAGCGGATGGTTCTTCCTACATTTAGGGAAGAATATACCAAGTGTGAGATCTTCTATTGCTTGTTTCTGCTTTGCCCTCAGGGTATCTATTTCTGAGGAGATGGATCTCATCATTTCTGTCTTGAAACTTTTGAGGAGATTTCCTATTTCTACCTAGGTGGCTCCTCCATTAGATGACTTTTGTGTTCTGTCGAAGACATCACGTTATAATTTGTCCCGTTTGTCCCATTTGTTGTTTCTGGAAGATCCCCTCGAATACCTTTTGCATAGTTCAATGATATTTTCAAAGGAATCCTTTGAGATATCCCACTTTCCTAATAGGTTCAACATGTCTAGGAAGTCATCCCTAATCCCATGAAGTAGGATTATTTTGAGCACATATAACCCCATATTAGTCTATCCAGCTCTCTGCACATTGTATAAAATCCTTTCAACAAAATCTTCCAAACTTTCATCATTCCTTTGTACCATTTTAAATAGTTCTTCTCTCTTATCTTTGGTATTGCAATACTCCTAATATTTCTCCAAGAACACCTGTTTCATCTAGTCCCAGGTGGTGACAGTTCCCCCACCCAGGCTCATGAACCAATGTAACACATTGTCCTTCAGAGTACAAGGAAAAATTTTCAGCTTCTGTGCATTGGTCGTGTAGTCATAGCTGCAACAGAGGATGTCAAATTCAAATACAAATTCATCCAGATCCTCTGCTACTTTTCCATAAAAATGAGGCAACACTGATGGAAATATATTTTTCATGGGGGCTATCCCCTCTGGCTATTGAATTGGGAACTGGAGTGTAGCAACCGTCCCTTCAGGAGGGAAGTTAGCCTCATGATGCTGATTTTCACCCATTTCTTCTTCGTGATCTTCTGGATCACATCTATTGCTCATTTCTTCTTCTTCTTTATCCTCTTCATGCTTCCACTGATCATTAAATTTTTGATGGAAATGTGTCCACTCCTCTTCTGTCACAACCTTCCCGTTAATGTGATATATCAAATCTCAGTCAGCTGATCCCGTAGTACTAACTCTATCTTCCTCTGTAGGGATCCCCGAGGTTGTTGCAGCTTCTCTTGTGTTCTCCACTGTGGAAACTGATGCTACCACTCTAGGGGTAACTGGGATTCTTCTAACAGGTGTTTCCTGATGGAGAGCCCCAATAGAAGAATTGATCCTATCAACCAGATCGTCAATGAATGTCCTTCTTCCCAATGATAGATTTTTCCCACGGCCTCTGCCACCTACAATGTTAGTATTATGTGGGGTTCTGGGATTTATAGGAATGTCACATTGTACACTTCTCATATTCATGCAACCCAAAAATGAAAACTTAAAAAATGAAGAAAATTGAATAGATATATCTATTGGATACAACTACTACGATGTCTAATAATTATCTTTCCCCAGCAACGTCGCCAAAATGTTGGGCACCCTATATGCAAGTTAATTAAAGCCAACATACAGAGTGTTCAATATAAATTGTCAACCTAGTGAAGTGTTTTATTTCAAAGATAATGTACACTGTATATGCTTAAACACTAAGTAGTTGATACTATAAATGAATCATCCTACTTTCCTGTTTAGCCCAAATCATCCCAAGATCAACTTAATCTAATTTACCTTCTTGAAAATGCCGAATCACAATTACCTACTTACAACCCTTAATCTAGAAATGAGAGGTTCAGAAAATGAGCATATACATTTACTTTTTCAGAAAGTTAAATCCTAAATTACCTATCCATCTAAAGATCCATCTCAACTATCTTAATTCAACTTAATCTAGGAATTCAAAGTGCAGGAATTAAGTTCCACAATTATAACTGTAAAGGGATGAACTAAAGGGATCTGAAGAAAACAACAATTGAAATAACTAGGGACGAACAAGGTTGTTACAGCTATCACACAGTTGCATAAGAGAAAGTTTATCTACATAGTCTATTGTCACACCACACCATTATAGCTTATAGGGAGGGAAAGTACTGGTCATTTAAAGGAACGCATAATAAATTGATAGTTTTTGCAGCTACTGTAAATAAATTAATTCATCATAAGATTCACACCACACCACAGAATAAATAAAATACCTAATTAACTCAGCAATATATGTAGGAAGGCAGGCCCAACCTTTGCACAGAGATGCTGGAGTTGGCACACGTTAAAACGCCGAGATCTGAAGAATCAAACTCCTTGTATTAAAATGGAGAGATGAACACACAACCTCTATCACAACTTATACAAATAAAATCAATTAATCTCTAACCCCTGGCTCGGAAGAAGTTGAGTAGTGAAACACACAAACACGCTAAAGGTGGAGGTTACAGTGATGCTGCTGGTGGAGGTTACAGTCACGCTGCTAGAACTCACACAGTCATGTGGGGGAAGAGGAACACAATCACGCAGGAGAAGACGAACATAGTCATGCAAGGAGGAAAAGAACAGTTACGTTGGGAGGAAAAACACAGTTATGCGGGGAGGAAAAACATAGTTATGCAGAGAGTGGTCATGTTGGAAATGCAGTCATGGGGAGATACAGACACAGAGGAAGCAATCACGCTGAGGAACCAGTCACGCAGCAGGAGAAAACAATCAAGGGTTCATGCTGGTGCATATGGGCGACGTTCAAGGAACTCAGTCATGCTGAGAACACGGAGTAGTTAGAAAAGGAATTAGATACATATATCATGTTTAAATCAGTATTTCATGGGGACATGTCCTGGAGGGTCGGGGGCGCGTTTTGGCATTTCTCGCGTCTCGGGGACTCCAAAACACCATCCGAAACGTTTTGGGATGTCCCCCTTTTGGAAAAACTTGGCAAGACGTGGACCGAAATGTTTCGGTGGGCGGCGAAACTTGGGGGGACTTCCTGGCGTCCCCCTAGAGTAATATGCAGGTATAGTAGTTTGTTTGGCCTCTTAGGAGTGTGTTAAGGTGATGCATGTGGTATCCTATAAGTTCATTGGTAGTTTTTAACATTCAAGTGATCCTTTATTTCAAACGTAAGATTCATAAGCATGGTGAAAGAACCCTTGTAGGTCAATATACTTGTTTATGAAATCCTTGTAGTTACTGATAGTTTTTTTTCAATTTGTGTTATCCTCTCAATTAGGTGTGTTGACAAGAAAGATGAAAGATTAAAGAAATTATGGAGGTCAAATATTTTTTCAATTTGTGTTATCCTCTCAATTAGGTTTGTTGACAAGGAGGATGAAAGATTAAAGAAATTATGGACGTCAAATAAATCTTCCTTGGGAAAATCCTTTGTTTAGTGAGAGTAATGTGAAAAGGTCTCGACAATTATGTAGTTGTTTAGCAAAGGTTTCTCCTTTTTCATGCCCTTCATATATGGATTTTTCTTATTTTCTTACTACATTTTCTTTATTTTCTTCTTGGAAAAGGAAACGATATCGAGTGCATGACAAGTTTGATTGAATATCACCAATGACCATTGAGTACCATTGTTAGCATGTTACCATAGGAGAGGCACATGACTAGAATATCATCGAACTATTAGTGGACTACATTTATGTAAATACAAATTAAAATAAAGAGTAGATTGTAGTCATGGTAATGAGGTAAGATGAGATAGGATAGTATAATAGTATTAATTTTCAACAATTGACCACAAATTAGGTCAATGGAACTAACACAATACATCTAGATAAGATAAGATAAGATAAGATACTTTCATTAATGTCCAACAAATGACTTGAAGAATAGGTCAATGGGATTGTGTGGTATCATGATGTCAACACAAAGTGGGAGCCCTAAGACAAATCCATATAAATCAAGACGTGAGGACTCTAACCCCAAAAGTTGAAAAGAGCAAACTCCAAATATGGGGAGCCAACATCGAACAGATAAGTACAAGAGAGCTGCTACAAAAGAAAAAAGTACAAAGAAAGTAGATCTAGGATCTGTGATACAAAAATGGTGAATATGTCATGGTACACTAGAAACATTGAAAGTGTCTTTCTTAACATCCAAAGCCAAATGAAGGAATACTGAAATAGTAATTTTTCAAAAAGATAAACTAGAAGACTTGGAAGAAGAGCTATAATGTGTAGTATGTGGTCGCCTAGAGGGGGGAACTTGACAATGTGAACTAGATGTTGTTGACCGACTACTGGAAGGGTGATGAGACTGGCCACATTACTAGGGTTGGATGACCGCAGAGGTGGTCCGTTGTGTCCTAACTGATCTGTAGTAAAAATATATGCTATCCTTTTTCTATCTCTTAGTGCCCCTAGAGGAGGGTAGCATCATAAATAAGGAGATGATCCATTGTGTGGAGGATGGTCTTGAGTGCAAATGTTGTTGGAGGAGGAGGGAAAAAATCCGAAGGTGTCACGTCCCCACCCTCTCTACCAGAGCGAGGATGCGACTATGCTTCTATCTAATATGGGAAAACTAGCCCCATGAACGTAATATAAAATGCATTGAAGTAAAAACATACACAAGTGCATAAACCATTAACATCCAACGGAAGTAAAATACATTCCAATCAAGCATTTGACCTATTCATTTAATTCATAAACACATAAAAATGCAGAGATTAACACATAGATACTTATCTTATGAAGAAGCTTGTCCCGCAACCAGCTACGTCGCTGCAACGTTCCACCCAACCATAGGCCAGTGTGCTCATCAATCTCTCAGCAACACTGCCATCCTCGACTTGGGCATGATTCCCACAAGGAATAAGAGAACACTAGTAGGCTCAGACATACCCAAGGATACCACAAAATTCAGCCAAGACAACACAGTTGGGTTTATCAGGCCGCAAAGGAGCTGGAATGCTATTGTTGTGGTTCTAGCAACGATTTCCACTTTTAATTAGGGAGTGCTGGAGGAAATTCTGTGAGCTGGTTATAGAGTTGTAAGTATGGTTGTAAGTATGGTGGGGGGAGGCGGTGGTGGTGCAGGGGGAGGAGGAGGAGGTGATGGTGGTGGAGGGGGGGAGGAGGAGGAGGTGAGGGTGGTGGATTTCCGAAGGTGGATGAATTACAGCCTCACCTAGCCAAGAATTAGCTTGTAGGAATAGATTAGTACATAACCATTCCTCCTCCATGGTGTATGATTTCTTTAACATGATGATAGTTTTTAATGCATTTCGCCCTCAAGTGTATCTATTGAATGTGTTTTGTCTTAAATCAATAAGGATATTCAGCTGTGAGACTGTTTATGTTTCCTGTTACCTGTGATGGCTCAAGCTGGTCTATTACTGCATTTTTTGTTTGACCCAATCACAAATCTTGCTCTTTGCTCTGTCCCATGCATTTTACTCACATTTTACTCGTGGCCAAACTACAAATATTTCTCAATACTCTCTTAAATGCCTTATGCTTGTGACTTATTTGCATCTCTATTTTCTGAAGCCATGTCTGATGTATTTTAACTACGGCCCAACTGCACATCTTGAGCTGACACTGTTTCTCATCCATTTTGCGAAAATCCCATGTGCATATCCTCCTTAGATGTGGGTTTTTCCGAGATTTCTTATTCATAACTTGTTTTGCAATCGTTTTCCATACATTCAGTTTATGTCTCAATGCAAATCTGGTGCTGGAAACATTTTAAATGCAACTATATATCTCTGTGACTATTTGTAATGCAACGTATCCATGATCTATATGCATCTTCTGCTCTGAAATTACTCCCAATGCATTTTGGTTACATTTCATATGGTTATCTTGCACTGGAACTATTTTTTCTATGTTCCATGTGCTATCTTTCTGGAACTGATATTATGGAGTTTTCCTATGACTCTATCTCTGCTGCATAAGTTTACCCTATGACTATCATTAAAGCATTTTTCCCTTTACCCTTCTGCACATTCTTCTTGGAATTTCCTTATTTTTGTAAAAACCCTCTCAGACTGGCGATCTTAGTATTTTTCTTACTATATTTTTCATATAAAGGTCGTCTAAAGAATTTTACCCATTATTCACCCGTAAATCCCGCTTTGAATTTGCTTATGTTATTTTAAAACTACTCTCAGACTGGCCACCAAGTATTTACTTGTTATGTTTTCCATATTAAGGTCCTATAAAGCATCTTGCCCATTACCCATCTGCACATCCTGCTCTAGATTTACTTCTATTATGTAAGTTTGTTTCAGACTGGTCACCTAAGTTAACTTTGTTTTTTCATATTAATTTCCTATAAAGTATGTTTCCCACTACCCATTTTCATACCATGCTTGGAACTTGTTTCTATTCTATTAAAGGGACTTTCAGACTAGCGATCGTAAGTAAATACTTCTGAATGTTTCAAAAGTATTTACTTACTGTGTTTTTCATATTATGAGGTCCTATTATTTTGGATCGGTTGCTATTAGTTTTAGTTCATTGTGTTTTCCACTGGTTTGTATTTGCTGAAATGTTTTCAACCGTACATTGTTCACATCTTCTATGTGCACATCCCACCCTGTATCTATTTCAAATGTATTTTACCTCCAACCTATATGCATATCTAGTTCTCAAGATTCAAATTCGATGTTCATATTGATGCTTTTCATGTTTCTTGTCAGTGTTTAGACATGAGCAGAAAATTTTGGTTATGTCTTGCCTTTTTCAAACGAAAATATTACAACGAAACTGAAACGTGTTAAAATGAAAATTTTATAAGGAAACTGAAAGTTGTTTTTATGCATTAGTAAATGGCATTTCTTTGACAATAGTTGAGAAGGACAACACCGCCGCTTAGACACAGGAGAATTGACATGAGCTTCTCCAATTTCCTGTGTCTTGGACAAATTATGGTGAATTAAATTGAAATTGGACAACTTATGGTGAATTAAACTGAAATTGCAGATTCTTTGGTAGATACACTTTGTTCCCATAATATCTTGGGAGGCCAGCTTCTGTTATCATGGTCTTTATTTATTATTGTCCTCATAGCAGTCCTGTTGATATAGGGCACTTCCTAAATAAGCTTCCTTGGAAGGATCCAGCAGAGCTGTTTGAAAGGGGTTGTTGTATACATTAGGAAAATCGAAGAACGCCTCAAACACATTGGAGATCGGTTTAATGGTTTAGCCATTTTTTTTTCCCTTTATTATTGTTTCCATGAGGAGCCTTACTATGGTTGTAGCAAACTGGATGTGTGTTTTGTCTTACAATGGTTTTTGTTTAATTTTCTTTATTGAGAAGGGAAATTTTTTGTAATGATGGAAAGAGGTCAATGTTACTACCACTCAGGGGTTTATTGCCATTTCTATTTGTACTGACACCCAGCATTGAGCAATTCTTCCTTAATTTACAGTCTTAAGACTCAAGAGTCATATTGACCATGTCAACTCATTAATTATCTATCATATTACTTAATTAATGCAATATGAGCTCTGTCAAATAACTACAACTAATTACACACCACATTATGGACATTATGGTTCATATTTAAATGGAAGTGCTACATGCCATGCTATGTCATCAGTGCCATGATTGTAGTGTCATGTCATTAACGATCTTTTATAATATACAAATTAAACTTAGCTACAAGTTTAACCTTAGCTTGCAGGCTGCAACCATTAGTTGTTGCTTGGCGTTCAATTAATTGCTATGTCCTCTCTATGATGTCCTATGTTAGTCGCTTCCAGTTTCATTCGGTTGGTCAAGAGCCTCTCTAGAGCTGCTGAAGTAGCATTGGCTGCTGAAACACCATTGGAAACTACATGTAATAACACATTACAACATAGGAAGAATCCCATTAACTCTATTGAGTACAAGGGCAATGCCAGAGTTCTTCATAGAACCGTGGCCTTATCTGTCTGGTAATCTCAACACTCATTCTGAGTTTTTGTCAAATAAAAAATGTCCATTTTGGGGGGTTTTGTAATCATGAAGGACTTGCATTATGATGCATTATAACTGTATAGTTGATTCGCTTTTGGGTTTTTGTTGGTTTTGACAGTGTCTGGAATAGCCATAGGTCAAATATTCCATGCAAGTATGAATGTAGTTGTTTGTATGAGCAACGGTATTATTTGAATATTAGGTGCTTTAACTCATTTTCTGGTCCAAATATTCCATAGGGTTTATATTAACAATATTACCTTCCCAAGACTCTTGAATGAGCTTCAAATTAGGGATCTCCACTCATGTGCATGAATTTTCATCCTTTGCATATACCATACTTTTAGGTATGGCTTTGTCATGTGGTAATGTTATTTTTCTTGTTTGGATCAAATCATATGCCTAGGAATGCATATTTTGTTTTTAGAAGACATTCATGCCATTATTTTTTCTACATATTCGCAAAAAAATAAAAGTTTTTTTGTGGTATATGGGGAGTATGTTCACAGGAAAGACTGGCTTACAAAAATCTTAAGGTTTGGGATCTTGGATCTTGGATCAAGTAATAGATATGCCTCTAGTTCCTGAACCTAAAGAATTTTATTTTATATGCTTTTATTGTGTTTCCTATAATGTTTCTTATGTGGATTTAAGCTAGAGATGCTATAGGTATTTTCAGTGACTGGTCTTTACTCCTTCATTTGAATTTTCTAAGTAATCTGATTATCCTATTTTTTCTTGGGACAACAGGTAGCCATTGTCAAGAATCTTGGTGTATCCGTCGATCCTGTAGTGTGGAGTCCATATGGTTCTTGTTTGGTATGTAATTATACCATGAAAATATTAGCTTCCACTAATATTGAAAATGTAAACACCATCAATATTTTTACGAAAATTAATAGCAAAATATAACCTTTTCTTTAGGTCAATCTCTTACCTTTATTATGTTTCCATTGATTTATCTTATGCAGATTTAGCATAGAAATGCATAGTGAATGGTCTTTAGTAGTTCATTTGACTATTATTTGTCATTTATGGATATAAAAAAAGCTAGCAGTTGTCAAGAATCTTGGTGTATCAGTCAGTGGTGTTGTGTGGAGTCTAACTAGTTCTTTGTTTGGTATGTAATTATACCAAGAAGATTTTAGTTTCTTCTAATATTGAACTTGTCAAAATTTATGGAACTCATTAATACAGTGACACATTAAATTTTCTCTTTTTCCTTTCTATTAAGTGGATTTTCCATTCCAATGGAGTTATAATTTGTAGTATGAAAAAAATAGAAGACAATGCCCAGGAATTGAGAAATATCGCAACGCAAGCTGCAATTATGTTTACGGTATGGTTTGCATGACTTCATTTCGTCAAAAAGCATAAACACCAGCAATATTTATACTAATATCAATAACATAATAAAAAATATTCTTTAGGATCTTTTTTTGATAAAGAGAACATATGTCCATGCATTTCAACATATCAACTAAATTCAATTTAATATTCATAACTCAGATAGCCATAATAGGGTTTTTCATTCTTTAAATCATAGCCTTTATGGGAACATGAACTACCAACCATTTACAACACCAAACAGGTCTTATGAAATCCATCCTGCTTCCTAGCTTGAGCATTACTTCCAAATCCAATTTTCGTTTTGGGTTTTCTTGGACATGGTGAAATTATCCAAGAGGGTGTTAAACTCTTGAATGGTATGAAGAAGTTCATCTAAGGTAGTGTGGTAGTGACTCATTTTTCTGGTAAAATCTTGAAGACGTGTCACATACTCTAGAGGGAAAGACTGTGTTAGTGAAGCAATGTCTCCCTAGCCAAGGCATCGCTGACAACAATTTAACACATACCCTTTCCTACTATAGTATACGACACTACTGGATACCATACATCAATGATTAGAAGAGCCTTGAATAGAAAGTTATTTACAAGTCCTCCCCAAGGATTTTACATTCCTTCTAATTCTGATCTACAATCGTTGTTCGGTTCAGATCTTGTAAATATCAAGGAGAAACGTAGAACGTGAGAAATGAGTCTTCCCAAAATATCTTAAAAATAAGGGAACGATGTAGCTTAGGAATAATACAATATTGAGACTAAATTGTCATATGGTGAGCTGGTACATTAACAATTAGTATTGGTCCCTAAGAGAAATGTAACTTTGAAATTCACAAGTGGTTATACTGCTTTTATAGACTGCTATTGTTTGTTAGAGGTTTCGTTTCTGAAAACAAGAGATTCTTGTTTTCCTCATAGTATAGGGTATAGGATTGTCAATATTAGTACAATCTGCGTCCTAATTGCATTTGAAAACTTATAGTATTTTCTCAGTTACCGATTGCAATGGAATGGAAAATTTCTTTCTTCAAAGAAGACGAATTTGTATTGTAAGGAAAAAGTTGCAGTTTTCACTTTTCTTGGTTTGTTTTCTTATTATTTATGCACATCCCTCATATTGAGTTATGCTTATTGGTAATCTGTGAAGTAAAGAACAAATGCTTATCTATAATATGTAATGAGTAGTCCTTCTAAATTTGATCTACAGTACTTATTAGGTTCAGATCTTGTGAATGTCATTCACTAGGATATGAAGAAGAAACTCAAAATGGGAGAAACGAGTCTTTCCAATATGTCTTAAAAAGAAGGGAAGGGTATATCATATGAAGAATACAATATTGAGACCAATTTTTTGTATGGGGAGCTGGCACATTAACAATTAGTATTGGTCCCTAGGAGTATTGTCAATCTGATTTTTTTTAATGTGCTTGTATAGCCTTCTATAGTTTGTTAGAGGTTTTGTTTCTGAAAATAGGAGATTCTTAATTTTCTTAGAATATAGTATTGTCCAGATCGGTATAATATATGGCCCAGTTTGCATTTGAAAATTATGGTCTTCTCTCTGTTATTTTGTTACTAATTTCTCTATATTGTTAGGAATATGTTACATTTTTCACTTTTCATGGTGTTTTTCCTTAGTATTAGTGCACCTCCCTAAGAATTACTTATGCTCATCTGTAATCCTGAATTTCAGACTGTTGTGA
>LPNX010591083.1:0-26869 GCA_001517045.1 Pseudotsuga menziesii | reverse complement strand
TTCATAATCCCTCTAATCGCGCTGCCTTACTCCGTGCCTCTATTATATGTGTTCTCAGTACATTTAAATTAAGAATCAAGCTTGCTCATAGTTATGATGTTCCCGAATTATATGCAACTTAAAAGTTCCACTCATATCTCATATATATCTCCAGTATATATGTATATAATATTCTTTAATATAAAAGTAGTGTTCTACATATAATGTTATATACGTAGATGATTTGTTTCACGGGGTGATGTCCCAATTTAGGTAAATCACATGTTCTAGACATGAAAGAAAATAAATCTCTCAATGTATTATCTCCGTCGCACATATAATGTTTCTTCATTGTTATAATAATTCTAGAATGTCGCAAGTGTCCTTGCTTATCTTGGGGGTGGAAGTAACCTCATTCTCATGAGGGTTTCCTATTCCTTAGGATGCATTTATGATTTAATTATCGATTTTCACGAGCTGTAGTCGCTCTTAGGTCTTCTAGGTTGGAGGGGGATGTTACATAGACCATCTGTACCTGATAATGTAAAGTAGTGGAGAGTGTTTGAAGATGACATTGAAATTAAAAGGTTTTTGGAGATTACACATGAGTTTTCTAATTCCATGATTGATCAAGAGGAAGATGATGAGGATGAAGATGTGGAAGAGAGTGCTGAAAATGAAATAGCTGGACACAAAATCATTGAATTAAATAGTAATTTCATCCCACAAGGTTTGGTACCTTTAGAAAGGATATTTTTGAAAGGTGATACACTCTTAAAACCTGTTGTACAGTCTTCAGAAGAGAATGTGGTGGATTGTAACATTGGCTCTGTAGAACATCCTAGAATGGTGAAAATTTCGAAAGCACTTACAGATGAACAGAGAAAAAGGTATATAAAATTGTTAAAGGAACATGTTGATTTCTTTGTATGGTATTATGGAGAATTGAGAACATACGATATTGGAATTATACAACATA
The DNA here is from genome assembly GCA_001517045.1 of Pseudotsuga menziesii. NCBI lineage: Eukaryota > Viridiplantae > Streptophyta > Pinopsida > Pinales > Pinaceae > Pseudotsuga > Pseudotsuga menziesii. Next base: position 25,911 of record LPNX010591083.1, on the reverse strand, counting down.
AAGTTCGTTTAAAACCGAATGTTAAACATTTTCGTCAGAAATTAAGGAGGATTAATCCAGCCTTGCTTCCTGTTATTGAAAAAGAAGTGAAGAAGTTATTACATGCCAAGATCATAGTTCCTCTCAAGTACTCTTCATGGGTGTCTAATCTAGTTCCTGTTAGGAAAAATAATGGAGAAATCAGACTGTGTGTTGACTTTAGAAATTTGAATAGATCTTCACTAAAGGATAATTATCCTCTGCCTAAAATTGAGCAAATATTACTGAAAGTGGTTGGGGCATAGAGGATTTCTATGGTTGATGGTTTCTCAGGATACAATCAGATTTCTATGCATCATGATGATAAGGAGAAAACATCTTTTACTACTCCATGGGGAACTTTCATGTATGATAAGATGCCTTTTGGTTTAATGAATGCTGGAGCAACTTTTCAGAGAGCCATGGATATAGCTTTTGTTGGGGAAAAGAACAAGTTTGTGGTGATTTACTTAGATGATATTACTGTATTTTTGTAATCATATGATGAACATCTAAAACATTTGAAGCAGACTTTCTTAAAATGTAGAAAATTTGGCTTGTCCTTGAATCCAAAGAAGTCACACTTTGCTATACAGGAAGGCAAATTACCGGGTCATTTATTTTCTGCTGATGGTATAAGGATTGACCCTGAAAGGGTAAAAGCAATATTGAATATAAGTCTGCGTAGGAGTAAAAAGGATTTCAAATATTTCATTGGTAAAATCAACTTTCTACGTTGGTTTATACCAAATTTTGCTGAGACTATCAAGCATATTACAACCATGCTTAAAAAAGATCAAGAAGTCAAATGGACCACTGAAGCAGAGAATGGATTTGAAAAAATCAAGATGGCTCTTACTGAAGCCCCTGTATTAGTAAGTCTAGATTTCACCATAGAATTTCTAACATTTTCATTCACATTCGGAAGATACAATAGCAGTTGTTCTGTTGCAGAAGAATAAAGATGGTCTTGAACAACCTATTGCATTCTTCAGCAAAACTCTCAGATATTCTGAATTAAAATACAACATCTTGGAAAAACAAGCCTATTCTTTTGTGAAATCTTTGAATTTTTTTAGAATCTATGTTTTGCACTCTAAAGTTATTTCATATGTGCGTAATGCTACTGTAAAAGATGTTTTGACACATCCTGACAGTGAGGGGAAAATAGGCAAATGGATTGCTAAAATCATGGAGTATGACATAGATATCAGACCTATTAAACTAGTCAAGGGACAAGGTTTAGCCAAAATTCTGGCTGAATCAAACTGCCAAGCTTTCAGACTGCATGTGATGGTAGAAGAGTTAGCTCAGGAAGAAAATCAAGCAGAGTTGGAGAAAGAGAAGATTATGGACTTTTATTCAGCATCCACATGGTACGCAGACATTGTATATTTTCTATTGCATTTGAAATTTCCTGAGCATTTAGATTGAAAAGCTACTAGATATTTGAAGCTAAGAACTACTAAGTACTGTTTAGTGGAATAGCTGTTATTCTGGAATGACCCAGGCGTTATTCTACTCAGATGCTTGGATAAATCTGAAATTGAAGGAGTGATTTCTGAATCTCATGAGGGTGCTTGTGGAGGTCACAAGTACTAGAAAGAAACAACATACAAGATCTTAAGAGCAGGATACTATTGGCCCTCTTTGTTTGCAAATGTATATCAGCAGGTAAGAGCCTGTATCCCTTGTCAAACGTTTGTTGATAAACAAAAATTGTTGTCATTGCCCTTAAAACCTATTGCAATAAGTGCTCCATTCCAGCAATGGGGTCTGGACTTTATAGGACCGATAAGTCCATCTTCCTCAGGACAACACAAGTGGATTTTAACTGCAACAGAATTCTTTACCAAATGGGTGGAAGCTATCCCTACTAAGAATGCCATAGATAAAGTGATTATGGAATTTATTGAAGAAAATATCCTCAGTAGGTTTGGGTGTCCTCAGAAAATAGTGACAGATAATGAAAAGGCTTTTAAGTCTAAGGCAATGGAAGCATTTTGTGAAAAGAATGGTATCTTGTTGAAACATTCAACTCCTTACTATCCTCAAGGTAATGGTTTAGCTGAGTCCTCAAATAAAAACATCATTCAGAGTATCAGAAAGTTGTTAAAGCATAATAAGAGATCATGGGATTCTATACTGAAGTATGCATTATGGGCTGATAGAATAACAGTCAAACAAGAAATTGGAACTTCTCCTTTCCAATTAGTGTATGGTACAGATGCAGTTTTTTCTGGTCAGTTGGGCATTCTAGTGATGAAGTTTCTTCAAAATTTTCAGGAAGAACCTAATGATATGCAGAGAAGGATTTATGAGATGATAGAGTTGAAACAGAACAAAAAAAAGTGTAATAAAAGGCATAGTTATACAGATTGAATATTAAAAATAGATTTGATAGGAAAATCAAACATAACACTTTCTCGATTGGTGATATGGTTCTAAGGTGGGATGCCAGGAAAGAGAAAAAAGGGAAACATGGTAAATTTGACAATCTTTGGTTTGGCCCTTTCCTAGTGTCAAAGTTTTTGGAAAATAACTCTTGTGTCCTGTAGTCTTTGGAGGGTGAGGAATTGTCAATTCCAATTAATGGACGATTCCTCAAGCATTTCTACAGTTTTTTAGGGGAATTTTAGTTTTTCATTGTATATACTGGTGTGAGTAAAACACAATAAGGACTCCATAACTGAATGGAAATTTCGTAGACTAGCAGATAGCAGAAAAGAAGGCACTGGTCTACAGGTTCTTGAAGCCTCACAAGGAGGACTTCATCTCGCAGCAGGAGCCAGATGTGAAGTCATGAATTTGTCTTCTTTAGTTTTATATTTTGTTTGAGTTTTTTTTTTAAATTTGCTAATGTTCTTACTTCTAGGAAATTTTGTCTTAGAGTTCAAATTTGAGTTTATGCCTTTAGGTCTTCATCATTTTTGGTTTTTTTCTATGTTTTTAAAGCTTGCTTTTATGAAAATTTGCGTAGAGTTCATTTTTGAAGGGTTCTATAGGGTATATTTTGATTAATGGTTTCATCAGTGACACTAAGACCAAAGGTTAATCATATAAACTGAGTTTTAAAGCTGGATTAGTGATCAAATGACATAAATTATATGTTTGAACTTTCTTGTAGCATAAGAGCGAAAATAATGCACTGGCACGCTACAAGAAAGTCATGAATGCCCAATTGGTCATTTTTCACTTCGATTTTTTCAATGATTTCATTCCTAAGGTGATTAATCACATCAATTATCTAGTTTGATATGTGTCTTGCTAGGCTAATCATGTAAACAGGTGTTTGGTCATCGTGTGAGGGAAATCCTACCAGTTCGATGCAAATGCATGGAAAATCAAGATTGAGAGTGGAACGAGGAAAATTTTTCAAGAAGAGGTTCTCAAACTAAATATTACGAAGCTAGTGGATGCTGTGGTGGAGACATATTGCTAAAAAATTGGGAATTTAACAGTTGAAGGAAGAATTAGGGTTTCCCAGTGGTGACAGTTAGAAGCGATCTAGAGGTTTGAAGACACCTGGAGTGTTCAATTCAACATCTAGCTGGTCAAGGAATCAACTTCCAATGCCTGTATTAATCTTTGAATAAGGTATTCCGGATGACCTTTGTCATGACCTATTAAAATTGGGGTTTTTTCTGCTAATCCCTATGATGTTAAATTTTTAAAGGAAGACATGAATTTACTTACTCAACAAACTTTCAAATGATGATATATTAGTCAAAATGTCTTAATAGGCATCGTTTGAGTTAGTAAATTTCAGATCAGCACTGTTGGAGATTTATGGTTCTGTGTTTAAGCCAAATTATTGAAACTTGGCACAAAACATTTCCTGAACTGGTGATAGGATAGACTGTGTAAAATTGAAGATAAACAGATTGTGAGAGTTTGAAGGAAAATTGACTACCAAGACTATGCAAACTTGAAGAAAAATAGGTTGTGAAATTACTAACAGGTGCTGAAAACCATATAGAAGATGAAGTGGAGTGGGAAAACTAATAGGGCCAGGCCCACTGATCTCAGTTGGATAGATAAATTTCCAAGATGTGCTGAACTATTTGAAAATGCTAGATGGCTGATATTTTTAAAAAAAATTGATGGATACAATGCTGAAGTCTCTCACAAGTTTGCTCAATGTTATGACAAAGATACTGTATCTTTTGATACTTTTAAATTCAAATTGACTATAGATTTGGTGGCTGAGGCAACAGGGGTTAAAAATGAAGGAGAACTTTGGTTTAAGAAAGTTCCATTTACTTTTAATGCACAAAGGTATCTATTGCCAATTATTGTTCCAATTGGGGCAAGGGAGTGCCTATTCATAACTTCAGAGCTGAATGGGTAGAAGCTATCAAGGTTTTACAAATTTATATTACATGTGAAGGAAGGTATGCCTCGTTTTTAAATACCATTTTAGGTTTCTTCAACACCTTAGTAGTGAATCAAAGATGAACCTGCCTTTCTTCTTGCTAAAGAGCCTACAGAAGATGTCCAACAGAATAAAAGAAAACCAAGATCATACTAGATAGTCCATCTTTCACCATGGACTTATCAAACTTATTATCAACAGTGTTTTGCAAAAAGAAGGAAAAACTTGGGAATATTTTTTTTTTTGGTGAGGGTTTCAAAATAGTCAAGAAGGACAGTATACTAGAAAGCAAGCTGATAAAGGACAGACCTTGATAAGAAAATTAAGATAGAAAGTAAAGGTTGAAGATGAATAATGTGTCAAATTAGAGGAAGTCGCAGAACCTGCAAAAGAAGATTATGAATCTAAGGAGCATCTAGATGACAGTGAGAACAAAGATTTGAAGTTTATTTCCAAGGAAACTCAGCTTGTTTAGAGTGATGCACCAGCAGAGACATTCGTTAATGAGATGATTATACTTACAGAGAAGGTTTCAGCTGATGAAGAAAACACTAAAGTCCAAAAACAAAGTCCAATTACAGTCTTGTCAGAAGATGAAACATACTTGTTGGAGGATGATAAGTTTCCTGTCATTGATAAAACTAAGGTTGTCACTAAGAAAGAATTTCACAGTCAGGAGGATAGGATAGCAGTACCAAAGAAAAAGAAGCATAAAGTTATGGAATTTGCCTCAGTCATCCATCAGGGTAAAACTTTAAAAACCCTTAAAACGTAGTTTTGCTTGATTGAAATATTTGAGATTATGTTGGCTTGTTTTCTCATAGTCTGGAAACAATTTCTGGCATAAACAGAACTTATTTTTTTTTCTTTTAGAATCAAAATTATTTTGCCTTTTGATTTTTCCAAGCTGGTATACTTTCCCTTTTATTCTTGTTTTGGTCATAACAAAAGTTGGCCTTCCTCATCACTTCCTCCAATGTCTTTGAATTGTCCTATTCGATATGTTCTTTGAACGTGAGAGGCAAATAGTTGAGGAATCATTGTATCTTGGGCTTCTCATCAATTATGTAGAGGACATAGTGAAGTAATCTTAGGAAATTACTACAGATTTATTTTATTGTCATTGCCCCTAACCTTAGTTCATAAAACTCCTTGTATTTTTCTTCGTAACACTGTTCAGATAAATATTTTATTTTAAAAAGTTTCTTAAACATTTTCCAGGTTACATACCTTTCTTTTATACCCTTAAATTTATTTATATCTTGCCACCATATATCTGCTTTTCCAGTCATATTATAAATGGCCATTTTTGCTTTCAACTCATATGAGTAATTATATATCTGGAAGTATTTTTACATACCGGATAGCCAGGCCTCTGCCTCCTTTCCCTTCTCGATTTCCCCATTAAGCATGGGTGGCTTATTTTTTCCTAACTGTCCAGATATTTCCTCATAGGGTCTATACCTTTTCTTCTTAATATTTCTCTTGACTCTTGAGTTTTTCTGTGATTTTTAACGGACTCTTCACTTGAAGTGTCAGGGTTATGACTAGAAAATTCCAGCTTCCTACCCTTATGTTTATTGTATGGGGCAGTTTTATACAGTTCCTGTTCAAAGCCCTTATTTTTACCTTTTTCTTCATTATGGATTCTTGCTAACAAAATAATGTTTAGTTCTTCTTAATCCTTTAGAGTTCACTCATTATCTTCTTTACCCTTTCTTAATTCAGATCTTACTTGATTCATAGTCCTTTTAGTTCATATTTAGTGTCCTAACTTTCAAGTAGATCTACCCAGAACTTCCCTCCTTTAGATTGTCCTCTTCATTATTTAAAGGTTGTTATGGGTGACATTCCTCTTCTGCAGACATTCCCGCATCTGCCATATTTCCTCGAAAATATATTTGTACTTCTCTTTGCTGTGTGTAAGATAATTTTCAAGACAAATGAGAATGAGTTAGTTTGTTGTTTTCTATAGCAGTTTGTGTTGAGCCTATTCAAGTGTAGTGTTGAAACTATGCTCTCATACCATATGTAACATACCTCAAAATTGAGATATAAAAAAAAATCTATAACCATATATCTTCAGACATATTATTAAGAAAACTAACTATTATGAGAAAATACAAATAAAAAGGAATCATGTCCATATCTAATTGTAACATTCATCCTTGTACAATCACTGTTAGGATTAGGGACCACTCAACAATCGTTCCTCCATTGACAGATCCACTCTGCAACCAAAATAGTCATTTCTGCACTCAACTGACTTTTTCTCATTCTACCTTCCGGTGCGGAACTCAAAAATTAGAAAACCAACGAACCGATACCTTCATTTAACCACTTTATGCCTTCTACATTCTACATATGGTTTCCCCACTGTTGATCGCTGTGGAATCAACCTTGGCCATTGATCTTTATTTGATGCAAAAATCGGATCTTGGAAACTCCAAGTTAACTTAAACCTTGACTTTCCACTTTTCGCATTCTACATATGATTTATGGACCATTGACATTTGCGAAAACAATCTTGACCCTCAATCTTGCTTTGATGCAGAAATCGAATCTCAGAAACTACAAGTTTCGTTAGCTTAATATTTGTCTTTCTGTGTTCTACATTCCACGTATGCTTTCCGCACCGTCGATCCTTACAGAAACAATCTTCATCATCGATCTTGCTTTGATGCAAAAATCAAATCTCAGAAAATTCAAGTTTTGTTAACTTAATCTTTGTCTTTCTACATTTTGCATTTTGCATATGATTTCCATGCTATCAATCCTTTTGGAAATAATCTTGACCGTCGATCTTGCTTTGATGTGGAAATCGGATCTCGGAAACTTCAACATTATGCCTTGTCTTTTTCTTGTTTTTCACCTTCCGTCTGCCGCAACTTATATAAACCGTTGATCTCTTTTCCAGCTTTAATCTTGATCGTTGATCTGATTTCTCTTATGGAATCCACAATGAAACCTCCATGACTATTTCCAGTCGTTGATCTTCTTTGTGGATGAAATCTCAACCATTGATCTTCTAAAATTATATATCAACGTTTAACTGTGTTGATCAATGCTTAACCCTATGGATTCAACGGGTTTTGGTTGGTCTTGGGGTTTTTGTTTTACTGTAAACTAAACTGAATCTAGAGGTTATCTTAAAACCAATAACCCTTCTTGACTTCGTCACCTCTATATATAATTCTTAAAAAACTAGATCACACTAGGCTAATTATGGATTCATACCGTGAATTAAGGTTTTTCCCCAAGTACATAGATTTCATTCATAACATCAAAAAGTTATATATGAAAACCATAAACCAAAATTATTAGATCAATTGACAATCCAAGTTTGAAATGCAGAAGTAAAGGAAGATTTACATAAATCAATACATCTAGGAAAAACATAGTAGAATATTTGATTAGTTACAACAATAGAGGATGTGAAATTTGGAAAGTAAACATTGCAAAGAAGATCAAGATCAATGAACGAGGTTGATTGTGGGAGCCGATCAATGGTTGTGAGCTATCTCGCTGGGTGAACTAGCGTGGTCGAATAAAATCCTAACAGGCATGATATGAAATCTTCCCTATGACCATTGAAGTCCACCACCGATCTAGATCTGACAGTCCTTTAGTCATTTCGTTGGTGAACTAGCAAGGGATTTAATGGAGATGAGAGTGAAATCATTTATGAAATCGGATCCACAGTGAATTTGAAATTCTCTCTTGGTTGAGAACCTATGGGACCATTGGTGAGGTGAGGTTAATTTAGTAGTTATACCAAGTTTAGAACTGGACTGAAAACTAGTGACAGTCCATCTAAATTCTGTTACAAGGGAGCCTCGCATCAGATTCTGACAGCAATATTTTAAGGTTTCTTCTGTGTAAAAACAAAAAGAATTTTCATCTGCGACAAATGCATAGTAAATATCTATGCTATAACATCATTACAGATTTAGTCCACATTCCAATACGCATGATTAGGTTGAGCGGAAACAATACAAAAATCCAAATTCCCAGTGAAAGGTAGGAACACATGATACAATTTTAAAATTAAATAGAGGAATCAATACTTTATATACATACTCCTCAATTTTGATCATTCAAGTATTGATTTTTAAAACCATTAATAGATTTACAACAGTTAGAACTAAGTAAATTTTTCTCAGAACAAAATATTAATTGCTACAGTAATAACATTACTAAAAATATTTGATGCAGGTATGGATGCCTGATATTGGATGCATTAAGAGCAATCTAACCTTATACATATCTAGTATAATATACAAAACATGAATAATGGTTCTACAGAAGATGCATACATAATACTGCCTAGAAGTATAATTGCAATTCTAAATTTTACAAATATATTCTATTGTACTAGAACCATAAGAAGAGAGTAGGAACCTGGAACTAAAGATGGAAAAACAAAAGTGGATAAGCTTTTCCTCCAAACCAACTCCTAGAGCAACCAAATTACTTGGTCCAAAACCCCCGATCCTGTTCGCTGAACCACAAGATAAAAATATCTCATTGAGCCATATCTTGCATTATATAGATGTTAATCCTTATCCATTGCTAGCCTCCTGTTTCTCATGGACATATTATTAAATAGTATTTTTCCTAGGAATTGGTCATTTATGAGCCTCCTACTCTTTAAAAACCCAACTAGGAGTGCATAAATAATTTTTGGGAATGATTCCTCCTGCATCTTGAGTTCTCATTGAGTGGTCTTTGCCACTTGTCATTTCCCTCTTATGGGTCAGCGAACACTCTTTCAAGAACTATTTCCACTTTTGTTCCCATTCAACATCTTTTATTAATAAGGAATGTTTTATTCCAAGATGTTCTATTATTGACCTCCTCTCAAATAATAATCAAATAATAATCAAAGTATTTTCCAGCAGAATTAATAATTGTTAATTTAGGGGGTATTACACTTAATATGACCCCAATACACTGTTTTTTTATAATTATTAAGCCCCCAATATGAACGAACATGATATGGTATTGTTCCATTGACAACACCCCCATGGTTTCATAATTGAGTGGATTAATATATCTGTTGCACTTTTTGAGCGTGATAAGTTGTAAAAATCCATGGGATTTGTATGGGATACAAACCGAGCTCAGGTTTTTGTGTGAAATCACATCATTACCTGATATTTTATGGACTATTTTTCTAGGTATGTTGATCCAGTAATTGGGTTTTCCTTACGGCTCACTTCAGGTAGACCCAAACACTCAAACAGTGCAACAAAGATCTTAGTCAACTCAAATAGGGTTATGGTTTCTTTTAGCAGCTTCAAACAACTCACAACTTGCTCAATAATTTCATGGGATTTGTATGGGATACAAACTGAGTGCTAGTTTGTGTGTGGATTTTCATCATTACCTGACATTTTGTGGACTATTGTTTCCTGGTCTTCTCTTCTGGTAATTTTCGATTCCTTGCTTGTTGACTGGGTTACCTTAACTGCTACTATAGTTGAAGAAACCTATAGTAATTGAATTTATTCTCTCTCAGGAATGTCCTTTGTTTCTGTAGTGACTTGTCTCTTAATAGAAAAGTCCGATCTAAAAAATTATTGTTGAGTATAAGCAAGGTTTCAATTCTCCTAGTGGGTTATCTTATTTGTTTTCTGTGTACTCTGAGTTAAACACAAGTTAGATTTACTACTAATGTTATGTATTGTATTTGTATGATTTTCAATTGTAACTAGACAAGAGTGAGACAAGATAAGTTTAAAGCATAATGTTCATCTCCTTCAACTTTTACACTCTCGAATGCGGACCTTAGAGAGTGTTAAAGTTGAAATATATGAACATTATGCGTTCAGACTTGTGTGGACTAATATCTTTGTTGCACTGTTTGTGTGTGCTAAGCTGAGTATAAGGAAGGTTTCAACTCTCCTAGTGGGTTAGATTATTTGTTTTCTTTGTATTTTGAGTTATATTTACTACTGATGTTATTTATTTTCTTTGTACGATTTTGAACTTTAACATAGGGACCTTAGGGTGTGTTAATGGTGAAAGAGATGAAAATTATGCTTTAAACTTATCTTGTCTTGTTAAAACGATACTATTTTGTTTCTAGTATTGTTTTGTCATTGTTTGTCATGGTTTATGTCTGTTTGAGATGGTGTCTCATGGTTTATGTTCTTTTTCTTATCAGATATACGATGCTAAGTTTAAATATCAAAATTTGGTTGGCAATTTCCAAAATTTGCAGTTGCATTGATGCCTCTTTAAGGATTTTAGTTGTAGTTGCAGTTTCCAAGCTAACTACTTTTTATGGATTTCATTTCTCTTCCTTGTATAAGTTGTTTATTTGGTTCTACTTTCTATAATTGATGAATCGTATACAGTGATGACAAAAATATATAAAACAATGTACCTTGAGAGAGAAAATATTATTGGTCTTGTTGGTCCTATAAAGGAGTTGTGTTTCCACCTTATATAGTTCACCTTGACCTTGTGGGTTTGTGGTTTTTGTTTTGTGCCCCCTTGGTTGGATCATGATCTTTTATCTTACTTGGTCCATAGGTTATGTTTAATAATGTTTTGATACCCTATATTAAGGAGTATCTAAACTATAATTAAATTTTTAATTTAACATGAGAGACAAATCCAACTCGTAGTCTGTTGCTGTAACATGATTGAGCTCTCTCCCTCTGTGTAATATTTTTTGCTGCTCGATGTGATCTCTTGCCGAACCACCTGAGTGACTAGGATTTCCTTTTTACACCTTCCACATGGTCACTTTGCACCAACATGACCATGAGTTTGTTGGATTGTGGGTCATTCCTCGGCGTTAGCCTGTTTCTTGGGTGGAATGTGGGTTCTTCCAAAATGTGACTATGAGTCTATTTCTCGGTAGATTTTGGGTCCTTCACCAGTGTGACTATGATTCATTTCTTGGTGGACTGTGGTTCCTTCACCAGCATGACCATGATTTGTTTTATTGAGTGGACTGTGGGTCCTTCCCCTGCGTGACCATGATCTATTTTCTTGGTGGACTATGGTTCCTTCTCCAGGATGATCGTGATATATTTTATTGGATGGATTGTGGGTCCTTCACCAGTGTGACCATGATCTATTTGTTCATGGATTGTGGGTCCTTCACCAGCATGACTATGATCTATTTTCTCAAGTGGACTACGGGTCCTTCCCCAACGTGACCGTGATCTATTTTCTTGGTGGATTGTGGGTCTTTCTCCAACATGAATGTGATATGTTTTCTAGGGTGGACTATGGCTCCTCCCCCAGCATGACCATGAGCCTATTTTCTTGTGTGTACTATGGGTTTGTCTCCAATGTGACAATGAGTTTCACTTTATTGGTGGACTGTGTTTTTTCAAGCAAGACTATGCAAAGTATACATGCGTATCTCTGCACTATGTGACTACATCATTACCCAGCATGGCTGTGAGTCCTTTTTAAGCATGACTGTACTGGGTATGACTGTTCTTGTTGACTAATAATTCTGGGTCAGTATGCTTATACTTTAACCCTCTCAGGATCTCTCTAAAGGTACGCAAATTGTTTGTCTAGATTGACTTGTCCCTTTGGTGACAAGCTCAAATATGAAATATCTGAGTATATGGTTGATTCAAATATTGGTTATGATTATTTACTGTTGATATCTAATGTACATTATTTTATGATGTTGTTACTGTACATGGGATTTTATGATTCGAGGACCAACTTTAATGCAGTGAATAATGGAGCATTAAGTTGAAAGAGATGAAAATTATGTTTGTTTATTATAGTTCAAATTTAATTAGAGCAGTATTGTTCTGAATCTGATTTTATATGTACGTGCATTAAAGTTAACTACTTAAATTAAAAACTCCTCTAACCCTTAAACTTCAACATCAAGTACTTTGGATACAGGTACATGGCATATTACATGCTTGGTTGTTACGGTTTTTATTACTTGCATTTACTTTTTATCCTTGTTTGGTTTTTTTGAAAAATATAGGAAGCTTAATTTATAATTTTCTCTTTTCCTTTATTGACACATCTAATTCTCATGTCCTTGATCTAAGAATTAGTGCTATTTTTCCTTTTATGTCAGATATTACTTGTTTACCACATGGAACTTATGTAGGTTTTGAGATGGAGTTACTATAACACAAATAGGATATGGATGAGAACACGTATTCCAGTTTTTAGATTTCTTTTTGGATATGATACATATGGATATGGCATATACAATAGTACATATAAAAGTATTGATATATATCTATCTATATATTTATGAAATTAGTCTCATATATCTGTATATTTATAAAAATATGTGCATATCTATATGTACATATAAATATATGGAGATATGTATGAATATAGGAGGAAGCAGGCAGGTCCATTTCAAAAATACATACTCACATTTCTAAATGTGTTCTCCAATACTCACATTTGTTTTTCTTCTAATTTTTGGGTTGTTTTGGTTCAAGCTCTAAACGTTGTGGTCTCTGAATCCCACAAGTATGGTCCCAAACTCATACTTATCCTGGGAAATAATTATGAGAACTTTGGAGGAAAAGTTCAATATGTTCAATGGGCTCACAATGTAGGAAATAATTTCAACTATGTTTATGATTTCTTCACCAATCCCACTGTAAAAGGATACTACAAGAACCATGTAAAAGTAACTAAATATATAAATGTTTGTTTTTGTTTCATTATATGATTAAGTTTCTTTCATTATGTACATAGATGTGATATAGACATACATAGACCAATTTTCATGCAATACATATACATATAAAATCTATTCAAATCTGCATTTGGCAATGCATTTTCTTGCAGACTTTATTGACTAAAGTAAACAACATCATTGGAATATCCTACAGGGATGACCATACAATCTTTGTATGGGATCTCAAGAATGAGCCTCATTGTCAAAGTGATCCTTCTGGGAGGACCATCTAGGTCAGTTACCACCTTTTGTCTTTGAATCAGAACTGGAAAATGGAAAACAAACATAACCACTTATTCAAACAAGGATGTTTTCTTTAAGGTCTTGTTTCTATTATTTAACAACATAGTTATCAGATCTTGTATATTTATAGTTTTTTAGGGTTCTCTTTATAATTTTTCTTTCTAGTACTTAATTATTTTGGTAATGACTATGTGTGAGCATTATGAGTAAAGATGGTAGGTCTTTGGTTGTGATGATCAAACAAGGATGGATTGAGGAGATGACTATCCATGTGAAATCCATTGATGGAAACCATCTTCTGGAGGCTGGCTTGGAAGGATTTTATGGAAAAGACAAAACCAATATCAATCCAATCTTCTTTGTGGGGACAGATTTCATCACGAATAACCAAATCAAAGGAATTGATTTTGCAACTGTTCATTCCTATCCTGACATTTGGTAATTCTCTATCTTTTTAACCCATAGTAATATTGTATTGGAGTGATTAGAAGTTTGAGAATGATTTGTTTTTACAAAGTTAGATCTATTGTATAGAATTATATGTATTGTTTTAAATGCTAATATGTAGTATTAGTAATTGTAATAAATAGTAAATTGTAATTGAGCAACTACTACTATTTATTTTTTGAATTTTAAAATTATAAGTTAAAACTTTAGAGTCTTATTTCAAACTTCAAATTCCCCTTTATGCAATGAATGTCTATATTATTTTATACATTTATTTATATGTGGTATTAGGCTATAGCTATACTCTTGTACTTGCATCCCCCATTTTTGGGGATCTTGCTGCATAATCACTACAGTCTTACTCAACGTAGCCATGTAGCCACAGATCCATGCAACCTTGGAGTTGATGTTTAAACTTTGCAGGCCTATGAAATAATGCCTATTTAGTTATTATGAAATGAATGTGATCTATGTGATCTTGTTCTTACTCTATATGAGAGTTTTTGTGTAAAAAAATGATTTGCTTGTGTTAAATTTTATTTTTGATATAATTTCCTTGGCTAAAGTTAGAAAATTAGTTAAATAGGGCTTGGAATTACATTTGTTAACAGAGCCAAAGGCTCAAACCCTAGGACCTCTAAAAAAATGAGCCTATATAGAAAATCCATGCTCTTATAGGAAATTGATTTCGTGAATGTTGTGTGTTCTTCTCTTCATGTTGAATGTTGGAATTGATTTAACGAATTGATTTCATGAATGTTGATTTAGAGAATCCATGCTCTTTTCTAGATAATCTGGTGAGTTCATAAATTGATTTTGGTCTAGTGTAAGTGCATAGTAATTAGAATTGACATTTGTTGCTCACAGGTTTTGCATTTGAATGTGTAACTGGACAATTTATGGATCTTTTATGGTAACTTTGAGAACATGTTTTTTGTTTCAAACCATATCCCTTGATAATGGGAAAAAAGTGTGTTTTTTTTTATTTTAATTTTTAGATTGATTGGTGATGGATGAAAGCATATTTGTATATTTTGTATCCACCCTCAACTAAAGAAATGTCAGGTTTTATACTTTCTATATTTTATATATTTTATATTTGCTGCATATCGAATTGTTCTATTTTGGAAATTTCGATGTTCTGTATTTTCAATTTCTATTTTGTTGGATATTCTTCATTTTGGTTAAATTGGGCATATCATGACTGCAAATTATTCCAAATGGTTCAATACTATCATTAAGAATGAAGAATGTTGTTTGATGCCTCTTTAATACTGTCTATCAAATATCAACTAAAGTTTTTATCATAAGCAATTACTTCTCTGTTCTAAAATTTAGGTTTGGGATTGTTATCAATATCAATTCTTCAACATACTACATAAGATGGGTCACATTCGTGATGCTCACTGAAATTTAGTTAATCATAGTTTACAGTTGGAGTCCACCCTTTATTACATGGATCTTGTTTGCTCAGTCAAACCATTTGGAATATTTATTTATGGAGTTTAATAGGAAAATGGTTGCTGCTAAGATAAAATAACAATGAGATGTTGAAAATTTTGGTCCATGATTCTTCTTATAGTTGCATCCCAATGCACAACTCTAATACAAGATGACAGAATGGAAAGTGGATAAATTTGCATTCATAATCTTCCTAAAGGGACTGGTAAGGCATGAATCTTTAAGAGATATCCCAACAGAAAGGGACCTGATATAGTCATACATATTACAGACTACACATGGGGCATTGATGTCTACTAGTAATAGTTGGACAATCTTGGCTAAATTATTTGTTCCTAAAGAGAAACTAGTAAAAGGATTGTCCATATTGGATAACCATTGTGACTCTTTTTTATTGTACTAATTTTGGACAAATGATGAAAAAGTATTGTTTCTATTCTATGTTAATTTGAGTGACAAGGTTGTTTCCTTTCCATATTCCTATCAGTTTTCTTACAACATCTATACCTCACTATTGTGTTGATATGAATTTAATATTTCCTTTGAAAGGTCAATACGTTGAAGAGAAATTTCCAAATATGGAGGTTGAGCAATGGTTACGCCAACACCTACAAGTCTAGTAGTGATTCTATTTCTCTAACTCAATTAATTTTTTTCTTCTTTGTATTTAGTTGGATAGCATTTTTAAATGAATCTGAAATAAACTAGTATTATTATCTTCCTCAATAACATATATCATTCATAAAATAAAAATTTCAAATGGATCTCATGATCAAGTAGGTGGAAAGGGATTTGTTGTATTGAACATGAAAACTTAAGCTAATTGTTCTTCATCCCTTTAAGTTTAAATGTTGTCCTTTTTCTCCTCTCTTCAGTGGGACAAATGATCAAAGGAAGAAGAAATTTAAAGAATAAGAGATAAATATATGTTGTTGGTTCTTGTATTTTCTTTGCAAGTAAGAATGTATACACCATTTCACTAGAATAATTTTCAGCAATTCCCTGAAAAATACTTAATTTAATTTTCCTGTTGTGTTTTTGCAGATTAGTAATAACCTATAATGTAGATGGGTAAATGATCACCTCCTTAGGGAAATTTCTCCATCGTAATATGCAGAAGAAATAAAGGGTCTCTATTATATTTTTATCATTTAAGCAATATGATCATACGATCTTAACTGAGAGAATAACATGCACCGCAATCAATCACAAGAGACAATAGACACAAGATATTTTCCTCGTGGAAACCATAAAGGAGAAAACCCTACAACTTCCTCAGAGATAGAATGAGCACTAATAGAAAAAGTAAGACTCGAAAACACAAAGATGATTTTCTGACAGCAGTTGTCTCTTTCTCTGATCCCAGCTCCTTCTCTCTCTCTCTCATTTATGCGCTACAACTAAGTGTGTGTGACTGTGTGATAAATAGACAGGATCGCTCTCTATTTATACTAATTCCCGACTTGACATTAACTCACCAGGTCCAACCTCTCTAGGAGAGTCTAATAACCCTAGTGCCCCACAATTGCGGGGACTTTAACCATTGAACAATAAGGAGGGTTACCCTCAATGACTTTACATGACTTGTTTACTTTATTGATTCTCCCGATAGGATCATCAGGGTATGCCATGACACAATTACATCACTGATACTCCCAATGGGGACATTGGGGTATAATATACAAGTGAATACCTTCCGAAGTTACAAATACATCAAAAGTCTCCCCCTCCTCCCTCCTTGGGGTATAGTCAATTCACTCTGATTTTGTGCTTGATAAATCATAGAGTTATGTCATGTTCTTGCATTAGTGACTTAAGTATCCATTTACAACTATTAGACATAATATCATATAAGGACACATATAATAGCACAAGTGATGCATGGATAAATATTCAATTTTTTCATTCACGAGATACAAGATTATAGTTAGGAGAATGTAAAAGAAATTTTTTTAAGAAGCTAGAGAACTAATTTGTCAAATTCGGCCCATTTATTCACAGAAGTTGTGTCCGAGTGTGGGGAAGTTGGTGTAGCATGGGTTTAGTTTGATGAATTGTTTCTTTTAATGGACCTTGATGCTCATCAATTGTAGGATTTTAGGAATTCATACTCTTACTTGGAAAGAGCATCCTTTGGTTTCAATCCACTCATAGAAACTTATTTTGTTGATATATCTGGTGAGACTTAAAAGTAAGATCTTGCCTTATTTACTTTCATGAATTTTTTTAATTCTTCCTTATTCTTGTATTTTATTATTAGAATAATTTATTTCATATCTTCTCTACATCTTATGCTGTGAAAATTTTCTCTTTAAAGGACCATTGCTTCCTCTAATGGTATCTCTTCTGGGCTTCATATTATGTGTGGAACACTAAATCTAAGCCTCATCAAGGAGGTTGAATTCCCAAATAACAAAGTAGTTGATGGTGGAAATATTTTGGCCACTTATTTGGATGCATCATTGAGTGTGCATTGAGTGTTTTTGAAATCCTTGTGATCATAGTTGGGAAAGGCATATATGAATGAAGTTTCCCTTTTATTAGCATTGTTATTTAATGCTTATTTCAAATGATGTTGTTATATTTGTAATATTATTGTTAGTCTACTTGTAGATAAATAGTTCTCTACTTCCTCCTCCCTCTTGCACTAGGCCATCAATTTGGAAAATGAAACAAAGCTTGAAAGGGAAGTCAAGCCCTGGTTAGCTCTTACTACAATTTTTTTTTATTGAAGTTGATTCATTTGTGAAAGCATTGATTGATAAAAAATATGAGGTATTTCCTCTTTTCTTGTATTTGTAATTTGTATTAGAGTCTTTATCTTGACTATACTTGTAGCATGTTGAGTTCATATGCACTTGAATTTGTGTGTATTTTGTTTTCCCATTTTCCTTCATATGTTAGTCTGAAGAGTGTTTGAAGGGGCATATCATTTGTTGTTGTAGGTGTCTTTTCCACCAATACAGTTGTACAGGCTTCAAGGAGGGATTCTCAAAGAGTGAAAAATAAGGAAGTTAAAAAAGTTGTAAGAACTATAAGCTACTTCATGATGTTGGATCCAAAAGGACATTTTTTTATAATGAAATGCACGGAATAATCCATGCTATATTATTATGGAAAAAACATTGTTTTCTTTACTAATGCTAGAGCCATAACCTTTCAAAGTTCCTTCTTTATTTGATAGAGAAATATACATTATCTACTATTGGTTTGTAATTTTTAATGTTGTAATTTATTATAGTGTTTGTTTTAGTGTTGCATGACACTTGGAACTTCTAAATGTCTTTCCTTTTCACATAGGAGTATCCATGGCACTCCCCATTATTATTGTGTCTTGTCATCAGTTCTACTATCCATTGTCCAATTCCATTGACCTACTTTGGTCACTCATGGAAATAAATAAAATTATTTAATATTGTATGATCTGTTTTACCTGGTACAAATATAGTACTCTGTATTCCATTAATGAATACAAGCTTCAATTCTATCACTATACACATTTCATTCATTGTTTACAGACAATGCATCAAAGAAAACATCATAAGAAGACAATATTGGGAATAGTTCTTTTTCATCAATTAAAAGGATACATTTCTGTCCATATGTTTCACAATTAGGTGTTGAATTATGAACGATTACATATATTTTACTCTCAAAACAAGGAGAGAAAATAGGCAATTAATTTTAGTAAAAAATAACCATGAAGTTTTCTGGTGATGGTATTAGATTTATCCTTTTTTCCTATAGTACAACACGTTGCTTGGATCTTACAAATCAAGTGGAGGAAGTCGCTTTTTAAATGCTACATTTCTTGACGAAGGTCATTTTTTAAGATCTTGGGGGCTTGGATACCTAGCCACTAGTGCCTATTACAAGCCTTAGGAGGCTTAGTCACCCTCCTAGTGCTTTATACAAGCCCTTGGGGCTTGTATAACCATACCAAAAGAGGCTTAGTAGGCAACTGGGGGCCTGCAACATTGAATCTAAACTTTGTACTATGTCCAATGGATCTAGTGACATACAAGAAGTGATATCCCATATCTTTATTAGATCATTAGATACAGCAAATCATAATGATATGTGGTTGAGTAATTGCATTGTGGGTGAAGTAATGTGCATCCACATTATAGATTGAAAGAAGCAAGGTGAATTGTAGAATGTATGTGGGGTCATAAGAGGGGTATCATGTCAATATACTAGGTAGATATATAAAGGGGTAAAAAAAATGTAAATGAAAAAATGGATACATACAATATATAGTGAAAATACGGGTTTTTTAAATCGGGAAGGAATACTTGGAGGGGGTTAAAAAAATGGTTTTGGTAGGTATTTTCCAATATCTCCTAAAATTAGGGGTATTGTTTCATATTACATGAATGAACATGCTATTTTAGAGACTCATTAAGTGAATCCCCACTAGTGGAAAATGAGAGATTAGTGACCAAAAAAATGACCAAAATCTGCATATCAATGACCACTTTTGGTTTGGTGATCGCTGGTGGTTAATTTACGGTCTTTCATTACGCGACCAAAATTGGTCATTTTTATTTTGGTCATTTATAGCTTGTCAGTTGTTCATTAATTTGGTCATATATTTGGTCATTAATTTGGTCATATATTTGAATAAATGACCAAATATATGACCACATTTATGACCAAATTAATGACCACATGACAAACTAGAATATGACCAAATTTGGTCGCGTAATAAAAGACCGTAAATTAGCCACCAAAACTGTTTTTTGGTCATTGATATGCGAATTTTGGTCATTTTTTTGTCATTTATATCTCATTGTTTGGTCACGTATCTCTCAATTTTTGGTCATTTTATATGCGAATTTTGGTCATTAATCTCATTTATTGGTCACTAATTTAGTCATTTTAAGTCATTTTATGTCGTTATTATATTTTAATAGTTTTAATGGTGTTCGTTCTTAATCAATATAAATTTTTAATATGTTATCATGTTTAAATTTAAAAAAAGAATCATACATTAATTATTTATCATCATCTAATACGCATGTGAATTATGCAATGTCACATCAACTAGTTAATTACAACACTTATAAAAAATATAATGTACTACCATATACATTTTAAACCACACAAATTATATGATATATATGAAATGTCAAGTATTACAATAAGTATGAGTTTTCTCAAAAACTATCTCCATATAACTTTACATGAAAATCATCTAGTACATTGATGACTTTTCAAAATATTACAATAGCTAAACCATCTCACTTGTACTTGGCTGCTAAGCCATACTTAGATCCTGCGGCCGCTTCAATTAACCCATACTTAGCAGCTTAAAAGCCTCAACAACATGCTCTTCATACTCAATCGAAAATCCTCAGCATGAAAATCATCTAGTACATCGATGACTTTTCAAAATATTACAATGGCTATACCATCTCACTTGTACTTAGCTGCTAAGCCATACTTAGATCTCGCGGCAGCTTCAATTAACCCATGCTTAGCAGCTTGAAAGTCTCAACAGCAAGCTCTTCATACTCAATGGAAAAGCCTCGGCAATAGGCTCTTCATACTTAATGGCCCACTTGGTTAGGTTCACTCTTGCAAAATCCAATAAAAAAATCTTAATAGAAAAACAATGAACTGTAAAGTAGAACAATAACCAAGTTCATGTGCAAAATAAGAAAATCTAATCTAACAAATTCAAATCAAGAATTCAAAAAAAATAGGATTCAAAACGTGTTAATGTATTACCTTTCATGCAGTTATTTGGTGTACAAGAAATAAAAAACAATTATGCAATGGTATATACAACAATATACGTCATACATTAACTCATGCTTACCTCTATCAAGTGAGTAATACTAGAGACACTCAAGTACTCTAGGTTTGGAATCTTTAGTTGCTTTCGATAGGGAGGAAGAAGTAAGTTTAATTTCTGCTCAGCTACACTTATCTATTGTGAATTAAATTTTATGGTTGCAGAAACAAAATTTTGCAATCTCATAGGTCATGCAAAGCCAAAGAAAATGTATGTCATACGAATCTTGCAATCATGTGTAAATGTAAACAATGACTTTCACACAACTGCAATATTTCTGAAGTACTAAAATAAGTGATGAAAAACACATATATGTTTCCAAATATCTATTTATAGTCCTTGCCAAAAGGAAGGAGAATTTACATTGTCAGTAATTTCCAGTTTCAAATCAATATGCCCAAATGATTTAGATTTGTTGACTATACAGTAGTTATGTTCCAGAATGGTTCCAAAACTCATCAAATGCTTAAAATAACACGATTCTCTTGTAGATATCAAGCAAATAAAATTTTCAAGGTGACCAAAACAATTTCTAGAAATGAAGTATTAAATTAAGTGTAAATTTCAAAGGTGCATAGTATTCCTCAAGCAAACCCAATGACAAAATGGATATCACTGTCATAGCATGTACTGTTGTTGGAAGTTGTAGCTATTCTAATGTTTCAATATGCATGCTATCTCCAATCTATTTAATTTAAGAGTGATGAAAAGGATTCCAATTTTTTTGCACCAAGTATAAACACAATCCCAATGTCAGTACTGTAATTACAAGGTAGTGATATGTAGTTCAGATTTGGTTTATATGAAAGATTCCAATACTAAACTTGCACTTATGAAAATATATTGATAATAGAAGTAATCAATTAATCAATATGTATGCCAAGTATCACTATGGGACAGAGATAATATCCAGGTATGCCAAATGCCAATGAAAATCACAATAAAAATCTTCAACTTAAGAATGCAATTTTCAGTATGAAAAATCATTGATATTATATGTTCATAATTTATCAGCTCATTTTAGTATCACTATGACAATTTTTAAAAATAGTATATACAACAAGATACTTCATACATTAACTCATGTTTACCTCTATCAAGTGATTAATCCCAGAGGCACTCAAGTACTCTAGGTTTGGCATCTTCAACTGCTTTTGATAGGGAGGAACAAGTGAGTCTATTTTCTGCTCAGCTACACTTATCAACCTGTAAAAATAAACTGTTGTGAATTAGATTTTATGGCTGCATAAACAGAATCTTGCAATCACGTATGTCATATGAATCCAAAGAAAATGTATGTCATACGAACCTTGCAATCAGCTGTAAATGTAAAAAATGACTTTCACACAACTGCAAAATGCCCCAAGTACTAAAAACTCAGTGATGCCAAACAAAAATATGTTTCCAAATATTGATCTATAGTGCTTGCCAAAAGGAAGGAGAATTTACACTGTCAGTGATTCCCAGTTTTAAATCAATATGCCCAAATGATTCATATTTGTTGACTATACAGTAGTTATGTTCTAAAATGATTCCAAAACTCATCAAATGCTTAAAATAACATGATTCTCTTGTAGATATGAAGGAAATAAAACTATCAAGGTGACCAAAACAATTTCCAAAAATGAAGTATTAAATCAAGTGTGAATTTCAGAGGTGTATGGTATGTACGCCTCAAGCAAACCCAACAACAAAACGGATATGACTGTCATAGCATGTACTATTGTTGGAAATTGCAGATCTTCTTATGCTTCAATATGCATGATATCTCCAATTTATTTACTTCAAGAGTGATGAAAAAGATTCCAAAGTTTTTACACCAAGTATAAACACAATCCCAATGTCAGTATTGTAATTGCAAGGTAGTGATATGTAGTTCAGATTTGGTTTATGGGAAAGTTTCCAATACTAAACTTACACTTATGAAATTATATTGATAATAGAAGCAATCAATTAATCAATGTGTATGCCAAGTATCACTGTGGGACAGAAATGATACCCAGGTATGCCAAATGCCAATGAAAATCAAAATAAAAATCTTCAACTTAAGAATGCAATTTTCAGTATGACAGTACGCAAGATAAATACGATGACAAGTGTTATTCAAGATTCCCAATCGAGGGATAAATACATATTTCATGCTTATGGGAATAATTTCAACAAGCTGTAGAGATTAATAATACTAATCTTTACCATTAAATAAGCATCCAAAATAGATCAGATGGTAAAGCTTTATGATCTTCTTGTGTTTATGTTTTAGGTGTCCAATAGATGGCTAGCTGAGAAGACAATCACAATAAAGTAGATGCCTCGTGGTAAGATGGAATTATGGGAAGACAAACCAAACAAATTTTAACCAATAGTGATCTTTGAGACTATATTAGGGCCTAGGGTGTGCAACGTTTGAGAGTTTATAGCTTAGGTATCAAAGGGATGTCGGTAGGTTGGTCTAGGGTCAAATGAGCTAAGGAAATATGGTGATGGTTGCCACCTTTATGAATCTACAGTTAATAGTTTATGGAGGGCTGAGAGGTATGAAGATGGCTGAATAAGGAGCCTAAAGCCCTTGCATTGAAGGTTTATGGCCTTGGGATCATGGAGGAAAGAATCCAATCCAAGGTGAGTGTAACGCAGGCTGTTAGGTTCTATAGGCCAATTCAGTGATACAAATGGCCTTGAGTTGAGGGATAAGTTGGCTAGGGTTGAAGGGGATGGTAGCTAGGCTAGTTTAGGATGACAGGGGTGTAACCTAGGGATTCCTAACAATGTTTTTACAATGTTGTTACGTGCCTTTGAAGTGTATGATCACTGTGGTCAAACAAAGCAACAAGTGCATCTTCAAAAGATAATGGTGTGTTCACCAGATCCTCCATTCTCTCATGAATGGGTGACTAGTATAGCTGGAAGGGTTTGTTTCACAGGGGTGAAATTTATCATTTTGCATTAAGAGAACAAGCCAGTAAACAAGCATTTATATAATCAACAAGTATTAGAGGCCCAATCAGACCTTCAAAACACAACATTGCACTCATAGTCGGAGAGTATATTAGATGCCAGAATTATTCTACAGCCATTGGAAGTGTTTGTCTTTGGGAGTGGACTTTCTACTTCAACTAGTTTGCAGTATGAATCATATAATGATTCATCCAGTTTTAAATTTTAGCTAAAAAGAAAGTCCCTAGCTCAACATCTTCACTCCCAAAACAAATTTAGTGTTGGACGTTGCGATATTTTAGGTCTTTCCCACGTGGTATCCTCCAATGGAAAATCCTTCCACTAAATGAGGTACTCTAACAGTACCTTAGTCCTCAACTTATTTTCTATAGTTACCAAAAAATACCTTAGAATCAAAAGAATGTGTCATTTAACATTTAGGGGAGGTAAAGCATTGAATTTTTAAAAACATTCCATACCACTTTTTTCAAGTATGAGACATGAATGGTTATGCACTCATGACCCTGATGGCAGCTCAAGTATATGCAACTTGTTCCACCCTTTATAGAAACTTCTAAGGCACATGGTATTTAGGTCCAGGTTTATCCACCCCTTTATATTTGAGAGACCTCTACTTATAAAGGTGTAGCCTCAAGAAAACACAATCTCCCTCTTCAAATTCATACTCACTGTGGTACTGGTCCTCATGGGATTTTATACTATCATGGGCTAGTCTCAGAATCTCCTTAATCCTCTAAAATATATGTTGTCTTTTCTCCAAGAAATCCTCAACATCTAGCATTTAATTTAAAGAATATTGTCATAAAGATAATGGAAAGAAGAAAGTGGAGGAACTGCATGTACCTATAAAGGTCACTAATCTATAAGTGGCTATTCAGGAATAGCAGAAGACCCTGAAACCTATTTGATTGTATAAGGATGGGGATCTAATTCCATCTAGAGGGATCACCAGTTCCCATGTGCCACCCCACAATACAACCAATTACAGAGGTAAGAATTCGTACTAAATATTGCAAGCACAAAAGAGGAGGATCCTTGGGAGTTGTTCAAAGATGATCATATATCCGAACCAGGATTGTAACCTGAAGAAGGCAATAATTACAATCTTGTGACTGGGTTGTTCTTTCTATGAGTCTGCCAAGGATTTTTTTTCAACACTCAAAAAAAAGACAAATCGATATCATCAACCTCAACCTCTCCTAGACTTGGAAAAAATACTGAAAATTAATAAATATAAGCTATGGCCATATTAATATTACCAGGGTCATAGTTTCAACAGGAAAAAAATATAAGCATAATTGATCAGTTTTCATATATTTTCTAAACAAACCCACTATGCCAAATGAAGTTTGGAATTATATACTATTCTCTCTGCATCTTCCTTTCCAAAACATCGCTGAAAACTGTTCTTTTCCATTTGAGCCTCCACTTAGTTATGTGTTCGCTGATGTTGAATATCCTTCTGAAGAATTGCAGCCTGAAATGGGACTTGTTGGTTGTTCAGGCAATTTTTCATCTGTCATTAGAGGAAATTTGGGGTCTAAAATGGGCCTTATAAGAAAACGTGCCAAAATAAGTTTTTGTGAGTTGGAATTCAAGAACCAATAGAATTTCAATAAAATAAGTCAACCATAATGGTTGAATTGACATATTTGTCATTTAAAAAAACTACTTTTTGTGTTCGTATTTTCGACATATCTCCCTGTGTTTTTACTCAAATTTTGATCAGGAGAGCTCGTTGGATGCGGAATTTGATTCCGCATCCAACGAGTACCCACAATGCATACTTTTGACGGACCCCTCTACCCCCAAAAAAATAAATACCTGAAAAAACATGATGATGATGTCATCATCACGTTTTTTCAGGTATTTCTTGTTTTTGGGGTAGCGGGGTCCGTCAAAAGTATGCAGTGT
>LPNX010591069.1:104402-136902 GCA_001517045.1 Pseudotsuga menziesii | reverse complement strand
ATTTTCATGTGACTTTCAACTCAACATAACTCGGTAATCGGAGGTCGGATCGACAATCCATCAACTCCGTTGGTCTCCTAGCATGTTGTTACCTCTAGTGGGACCTCTTCACCGTCTTTTCATGTCTCAATGATTTCATTGTGCATCAGTTTCATAAACTACGGTTTTTCTTAGTTTCCTTCAATGCAACTCTTGCATTAGTGCGTCAACTCTACAAAACCCTCCACTGTTCCAGTATTGGTAGTGTTTACATATCGACATTAGCCATACACACTTTGCAGAGCCAACGGCATGCAATCTTGTTGCTCCATTTGTTTTTTCACTCTCGAACCGAGAGTGACCAAGTGTCCCTAAACGACGTTTTCATACGACTTTTAACTCGACATAACTCAACAACCGGACGTCGTATCGACGATATGTCAACTCTGTTGGTCTCCTAACATCCCATTACCTCTAGTGGGTCCTCTCCACTGTGTTTGCGTGGCCTAGTGAGTTCATTGTGCATCAGTTTCGTAAACTAGGGTTTTGCTTAGTTTCCTTCAATGCAACTCTCGCATTGGCGGGTCAACTCTGCAAAACCATCCACCATTCCTGTCCTAGTAGTGTCTCCATATCGGCATTGGCCATACACACTTTTCGGATCCAACAACATGCAATCTTGCTGCTCCGTTTTGTTTTTTGCTCCTCGACCAAGAGTGACCAAGTGTCCCTGAATGACATTTTCATGCGACTTTCAACTCAACATAACTCGACAACCAGAGGCCAGATCAACGAGTTGTCAACTCCGTTGGTCTCCTGGCATGCCATTACCTCTAGTGGGCCCTCTCCACCATGTTTTCATGGCCTAGTGAGTTCATTGTGCATCAGTTTCATAAACTAGGGTTTTGCTCAGTTTCCTTCAATGTTGTCCAAATATTGTGTACTTGCATATTTGAATTTCAACTTAAATTATCTTCATGATCGGGTATATTGTAGCATTGGTTATGGATTCTAATTTGGAAAAACTTTGGGTTGAATTTGTTAAGTGATTTAACACATATCTTGAAAATAAACTTTTTAACATATATCTTGAAAATAAAAGAGTATATTTATTGATGTTGTAATTGTTGTAATAAGATATTTTGGATATGTTATATGCTTGGAAAGAGCGCCCTAAGGGATGTAACTTCATGGTGTTAATGTACACTTGGACTAGGGTTTATTTTGTTGGGTTTCCTTGTGATATTAGGATGAAAATAAGTGAAATATTGGACCATAGTGACCACATTCACACACATGTTGAGGAGAAGCAAATGAGCATAGTAACCACCTTGGCACACATATTGAGAATAAGAATTGGAGCGTTGTAACCACCTCTGACACATATATTGAGGAGCATTGTGAATAAGAAGATGGTGTACACAAATAGAGGAGGAATGCATTACATGAGGAAACTTAGATATGCATGAGGACACTAGGGTTTATATATGTAAGTAAACCTTGGAGAAGGAGATATCATACTAGAGGGATTGAAGGTTGTCTTGCAGATTCCATAGCTCTTGTTGTGAATTCAAAGGAGGTAGAATTAGGGTTCCAAACCTATAAAAGATACAAATAAAAGAGCTAACGTCTTTGGTGATATTGTAGTCATGTTCTTGTGTGATACATGGAGGTTAGGGAAAGACCATGGAAAACTTAACTTGATAAGTATCGAGCTTCTTTTGATGCCTTGCTTAGTAGAATATTTTTTTAAGTTTAGTTGATTTTCCATGGAGGTCTTGGTGCTTGTGTTGATGCAATAGTCAAAGACCTAGGGTTAGAGGAATCATCTTAGGATAGACATGTTGACATCAAAATTGGTGCTAGACATCTCTGAAAATCCATGTGCTTCTATGATGAAATATGATCAAGTTTATAAACCCTAACGAGGAAAACAATTATAGTGTGGATACCTTAATGACAACAATGATAGTTTGGGGCTAGCGTCACTTATGGTTTCCAAATATATATACATATATATATATAATTGTTTCGACTTTCCAAATATTGTGTACTTAGAGATTTGAATTTTAGCTTATATTATCTTTATGATTGGGTAGATTCTAGCATTGGTTAGGCATGCTAATTTGAGATAATTTTGGGTTGAATTTGTTAAGTTAACTTTAATGGTGTTTATTTTGTTAGCTACCCTAAGTGCAAACCTTTGGATAGGTCATCATGCACTTGCGTAGGCCATCAAGATGATGACTAAGGAAAATCCTCTAAAATAAAAGGAACTTGCTAGCCAAAACGACCCTTTAAACCATGATTCTACACCCAAAGAGAACATGTCGCTACCAAATGAAGGATCAATAGCTATGATGTGTCTTTTATAGAAGACATGTATTCATGAACTTGTTTCATTTTTTATTTGTCAAGGAAGAACAATTTTTATGTCTTGCACCTCCTCACACGTCCTTTTTCTTCTGTGATATTTTAGTTTCTCTCATGTAGAACCACTGAGACCATATACCTAAGCTACAAGAGAAAATAGAAAAAAAACTAGGGTTTCACAAATCACAAACCATAAACCTAAAAACTAGGGTTTATAAATTTACACATATAACTACAAACTAGGGTTTTATAAAGTAGAAATTCACATACATAGAGATCATGTTCTATGTTAGTCTTACTTATGTAGAAATACTTAAAAAACCTACCTAAGCTACATGCATAAATAGAAAAAAAAACTAGGGTTTCATTAACTACAAACGACAAACCTAAAAAATAAGGATTACAAATACCTAGACCATATGCCTAATTTATAAGAACAAATGACAAGAAAGCTAGGGTTTCTTGAATAGAAACCACAAACTTAAAATCTAGGGTTCACATATTTAGACATAGAACTACAAACTAGGGTTTATGAACTCATTAGATTTGTTAGTCTCACTTAACTAGAAAGTAGTAGAACCATATACCTAGAAAATATATACCTACACAACATACCTATGGTTTCATGAACTACATTGGATGTAATTTTCCTTACAATTATGCATGTGGTTGAAGCAAGTACTAATCCCAATCCCAAATGCAATTACTAATGATAAACAAGAGTTGAAATGGCACTTTGAATAAGTGAAAGGTATGGTCAAAACAAAAGCATTTCCAGCCAAGCATTTAGCATTATGACAGTCCTATATTTCACTTTTTAGCTTGTCAAGAAAAATGTACAATCTTTTAAGTAAACATCAGTGATAAACAATTTTATAAGTGCCAAGTTTCCAAGCCAATGGGACTCTTAAACCAAATCAAATTTCCAATCAAGTAAAATGTCTTATGATAGTCGAAGATGTAATTTCCAGTCAGATAGGAATGATAACAAGTATATTCACTTGGCTTTTGATGACACAATGACTTGCAAGAAATTCAAGGCCTTTTCTTGTATTTTTCTGAGTTATGGATGTTTATATACCATTGTCAAATTTGTTTAAGTATGGTTGGGAATGATTGTTTAGATACAGTCCCTTTAGGGTGTCTTTGCGCCACTTTAAATTGGGTTATGGACAAATTTGAGGTGAGGCGTTAGTGAGCGGGTAAGATAGGAAGGAAAGGAAGTGACCTTAGGGTATGATAGGTGGGTCAGAAGGCTATTAGGGCTTCCCTAAATAGGATATTACAGTCAAGAAGTTAGGGTAGCTTAGGATGAGTTAGTGGTGTTCTAGGGCTGTCCAAAATGGATATTACAGTCAGAGATATTATAGAGCCTCTTTTTCCTATAATTTTTTAATGTATGGGTTGTGGAAGATGAGCTATGTTCTACTTATTTCACTATGGTTTATAAAAGGAGTTCTCATGAAGCTCTAACCCTAGCTTATGTGAAGTAATCCATGCTTAAGCTTTGAAGTATTTCATTTAATTATTCTATAAAGAATATGTGACATATGACTACAATCCTAGGCACGCTAATATACAAAAAAAGGCACTTTATAAGAGGCCACAAGAGATGGTTAGGTAGGGTTGCTGTTAGGGTTTCCCTCCTAGGTTTAGGGTTTCATCATTGATTCTAAACCCTAGGTTATGCATGCTAACCCCAAAACATCGTTTGGGTCATGGTTTCCTCATTGATTATAAATCCTAGGTTATGCATGCTAACCTCTAAACTTCAGTTAGGGTTAGGGTTTCCTCATTGTATTCAATGAGAGTAAGCAATGTCAACTTCGTCTTCAAATGATATGAATTATCAAATTTATCAAAATCAATGTTTTCCAAGTAGATGTAACAAATGCAATCCAACAACAGTCATGCTCAATATGATTCTCGTCTATACTATGAAATTTCCATTCAATCAAATGGTAACAGAAGACCATTCCATTATCAATTTCTAGCTTGCAAAATGAGACAATAATTACTATGTAAATACCAAAGGCAAACAAGTGCTCTCTATTGCAATTTGGACAGTGAATAAGACTGTAGGTGTTAGTTTGTTGGTTCAATATGACTTAGGCTTCGTCAACAATAAGTATTGCAAGCGCATCAACTGTAAACTGCTGCTGCATTCGACATAATGTATGCAAATTTGTAATAAAAGGCAAAGTAATATAAAAGTGTGCAAAATGATATATTAATATACACAAATTTTCAATCATATACAATATTAGTCAAAAATGGAACATCATTCCCAATGTCTATACAATGGCAACTCATGTCATATACAAAATATGGCAACTCGTTCCCTATACAAAATATGGCAACTTGTGCCAAAATGCCACATCATGGCTAGTGTACATAGGAGGGTCTCCCAATCCTCCTGCCCACCCTCGAAGCTCCTAGGTGCACCTCCAAAATCGATATTCCTCTTCTTCGAGCTAGAGGAAGCTCGGTTCTTCTGGCCGCTTTGACGACCTCCCCTTGGGCTCTAAAACGACAACAATCAAATGTCAACTCCTACAGAAAATTATACAAGTATAAAACACAATTTAAAAATCAAAATTACATTTTCAACTCTTAAATAGCTCACCTCATATGAGACTGTAAGTGGTGAGTGGGATACCCTCCTCCGTGATCCAAGTCTCTCGGAAATGCCACCCTGCAACATTTAAATAATAAGATAACTCATACAATTTACTGCCTATGTTATTTTTCGTTAATATTGCATGATATTTTCATAAATTAATCAATCTCACCGTGAAAACAACAAGCTGGTCCTAGGGGCTAGCAGGTGGAGCAATTGGCTCGTCCTTAGGGGTGGTAGGTGGAGCAGTGGGCTGGACAACCTGCTCTGATTCTAGGGTGGATGGCATAGCGGAGGATGTAGCCACATCAACGTTGGCTACAAAACTAGGGGGCACTGTGGGAGAGGGCATGGATTGGAGTGGGAAAAGTGGTGATGTAGGACGATAAACCTCAACTGGCTGTAGAATGGAACGGGCCACCCTGGAAGAGGAAACGAGGATGGGGGGGGATATGGGGGAGGGGGCTGAGGTCTGGGATGGAGTGGAGGGATGGGTGAATGTAGATGGATGGTGTATCATGGTCAGAGGGGGAAGGGTGGAAACATGGGAAATTGCAAGGGAGGGGGTGGATGGGTGGGGCATGGGGGAGTGAGCGAAGGCTATGACAAAGAATGGGGAGCTGGATGGAAGTGTGGTGGTGGATGGGTGGGGAAGGGGGGGACTGAGTGAAGGTTGTGATGAAGAAGTGGGGCTTGGATGGAAGTATGGTGGTGGATGGGAGGAAAGGGATGGATGGAACGGGTCGGGGAGGGATGCAAAGAAAGGGACATGTATGCTAGGGGATACACCTGGCATATTTGGTGGGAAAAAGGAAGTCGATGGAGACAGAGTGACACCGACGTGCTTATGTACTCAGACATGCATACATATTCATGGCCTCGTATATTAGTACATAAAAAATATAACTATACAAATCTAAGCCATCAAAACTGAAATTAAATTTATACTTTATTGCAAGATACCTGCTCACGAGGGGATCTGTTGATCCCCGACGGGGATGGATGGTCACTCACTCCTGCAGACACCTGTTCATTTGCACAAAAATATTTAGATTCAATTACTAAATATTAACTACATTGGACGACAAGATTAAGTACTAACATTAAATTTAATTACTGAAAGAAAAATACCTTTGTGTATGGTGTCACGATGTCCTCTGCAGCTGCCATGGCTCCATTTAGGTTGAAGGAACCAATGTCCTCCCACCTGGGTGTTGGAGACTCAGCACTGAATAGTTGTACATTAAAACAAATCAAGACATCAACATCTGATCCTAAGTTAAATTTATTAGAAATTATGAGATTGCATAACATATAATCAATTCTTGAACATTAAATAAAACAATAACTAACCAGGTGTAGGTAGCTCTCTATGACATGCTCCTACGTGGGAACATGGCATGGATGCCCACAACACTAACAATGATATGGCACTAGTCCCGTTGAGATAGATGGAGCATTTTGGCTACCACCTATAGCTGCTCTCCCTCGCCCACCACCAGTAGACCATGCAGAAGTGTGTCTCTCGAGGTGGTCCTGCTAGCTCTGCGAGGACATAGCCACAAATGTGGTATGCCTGAGAAGGTGTCATGTGGCATGTCTAATAGACTCATGGATCTCATCTAGCCTGCTACCTATCCCAGGGGGTTGAGGAAGCAGATTTGGCTCTCGCCTAAGTGCAGGAGGTCCTCTACGTGGGTTCCGCTGGGCATGAGTTCGATCTTGGGCTAAGCCAAACTAACGCACTGGAACTCGGTGATGTCGAATTAGTTCACATGGAACCCTAACACAAACTCATCCCACAATTTCCTAAGAAAATAATGTGGGACCTCGAAATTGTTGCATGGAGGCTTGTCAAAAACCATGAACCATCGCTGCCTCCAGTTTTCTCTCCATGGCTGGTAATTACACCAGTCCATGCAAACTCGTCTCTTCCTCACATCTAGAGGCTGTCCTATTCTTAGATCTATAAATTTGCTCCATAGTTGGGCTTTGTGATATTTAGATCTTTTATATCCTCTTTGGACATACCAGTGCTATAATGTTCTCTCATTCGAGCCCTACATTCGCTCAAATTAGTTATCCCATTGTGGGCAATGTTTATTGACTCTATTATGTTTTGAGTTGATGTGGCGAGGGAAACTCGTGAAGGTTCCCTGGTGTTCTTCAGTTCATCATTGAAAATTCTTAATTGGTTTAAATCCTCGTGTAATTCATCTTCGAGGTTTTTCCTCATTTAATTCAGGGTTTGGGTCCTCTTATTTGTTTGTTTCATTCCTCTCTTGTGATGGTTCATTGGTATTTTCCATTATGTTTAGGTAATTTGTCCCTGAAATATCAAATTTTTCCCATTTCAATTCATTTTCAAATTTTTTAAATTTTGTATTTTATTTACAAAACAATAAAAAACATCAATATAAACAAAAATATCACATTCCTACTCCATCTACCTTACTCCAACATCGTGGGTTTCATTTTAGCTTGGTTGGACACTTCTGTTGGGCTCCTTGGGGGTCGTTTTTGCCTCCTTGGGAGTCATTTTTGCCTCCTTGCGCGCTCGTAGGTAGGTTGTGAACAAAACAAATTGTTCACTGTTTTTTATTTTTTTATTTTTAAAACACACGGATGTGCGCGCATCCCTTTATGTGATCACACAAAACACGTGTACGTGTCCACATACGTGTGCGCGCACTTATACACGTGCGCGTCATTAGGGGCACGTGTGCGCTCCTGTTGTCCATGCTAGAAATCCGACCTAGAGGTTCACCACTGCCGAAGCAAAAGCATGTGCACACATACAAAGGTGCATGCGCGTTCTTGTTTTGTCCTGCTCGTGCCCTCCCATTGCATTAGTATTTGGGTAGCAAGTTCTTGCGGGAGCCCATATATGTTACCTCTATTGGATTGAATATTTGCATCTTTTTGTGATTCTTCAACATCTTCAACATTTTGAATGTCTTCAATGTCTTCAACATATTCAACATTTGTATCTGCATTTGGAAATTATATTCAAAAATGCAATCATTTACAAAAACCAGTTATTTCATTTTAAACAAATTTACAATTTTTGTACGTACCTAGTTGAATTTCTTCTCGAGTTTGATTTTGAACATTCATATCATCAACATTTTGATCCAAGTCTCTAGTTACATCATCATTAGCGATGTCTTCAATATTTGTATTCTTTTGTTTCTTTTTTTCATGGTATTTGAGTTTTTCTTTTCACTATGTAAGGCATCATCTCGAGTGCGGTCAGATTTACTCATTCGTATTTGTTTATTTCCCATGATTATTCAATGTATACCTTCACCTTAGAATAAATTACCCTCGAGAGAATCTTAATCACCAAAGAAAAAAACTCACCTTAGAAAATACAATAAAAGTAAGAGTCATCCACCTCCAGCAATATGACTACAAAAAAGTAGTGATAATGGCTACGAGGCAGGCTATCATATAAATTTGGCACTTCTAGGCCATGTGAATTACAAAAAAATTACAGTTTATTTAAATGTTATAAAAGTATAATTAACCAGTATAGAGCCACGTTCACTAAATATAAATTACCAGTTAAAATGCCAAAAGATGACTACTCAAAATTGATAATTAACCATTTTAAGACAAGGTTATAAAAAGTAAATATGTCTATAAAATATTGTTCAAAATATTTTTTTTTTAAATATACCATAGAATAAATTGGTGCAGAATTTTTAAGAAAATTTGTACCATAAAATATTTTCTAGAAACATCTTCAGTAAAGAAAAAAAGTCTCCACCTTAGAAGATAATTTCTAAAAACACTTTACTATAAACATTTTACCATAAAAAATTTACAAAAAAAATCTTTACTATTAAAGAAAAATAACATGATAGTTTCTAAGAACAATTTACCATAACAAATTTTCCAAAATAATTTTTGTTAGCAAATAAAAATAGCCTTCATCTTAAAAAATAAGTTTTAAGAACACTTACTAGAAAAAGAGTCTCCCTTCATCTATAACTATGTAAATGTTGATCAAATATGTATATACAACATTCATATAAATATGAATTGAAACGGTGTTTCGAGAAACCGTAAAAATGTTTCAAGTCTATTAAACGAAACGGTGTTTCGAGAAACCGTAAAAACGTTCCAAGTCTATTAAACGAAACGGTGTTTCGAGAAACCGTAAAAACGTTTCAAGTCTATTAAATGAAACAGTGTTTCGAAAAAACATTTCAAGTTTTTTTCGGCCAGCGGAAAATTTTCAATAGGGATTTTTTGCCAAACCATTAGTTCGGCCAAAATGTTTTCTGTCCGTTAAAACTAACTTTCGGCTGACCGTTTACTATTTTTCATCCAAAAGATTACTTTTTTTCGGCCGAAAAATCAGTTCGGCCAAAAACCTGTAAATTTTCAAAAATAGAATTCCATCCCATCTCTGACTCTTCTTCCAATTTCGGACTGATCAGATTATATCAGATACTTACAATTTCTCTTCAGAAATAATACCATTAGTTGCATAATTCAATCTACTTTCTATAAATGCAATTTTTGTTGAAATTGGTGTGATCCACTAATTTTATTTATTATATTTCTTAGAAGGTGTTTCAATTGCTTCAAAATTTAATAGAATTCATCGAAATGAAAATTTAATAACTTCTTAAAGACACGATGAAAAATTTTGGAAAAATCATGGTCCTCAACATTGATGTGTTTTCTTCAAAAGGGTACTTTTAGTTTTTTGGTTTTCAATTGGAAATTAGGGAAGATGTTGTGTCTAACTAAACATGTCAGTTTTATGTCAGCTTTTCAGATTGGTCCACTTTCAAAAAATTCTAATAATTATTACATGCGGCTGTTGGATTCAAACTTATACACAGATGCTAGTACAATCTGTCTAGATCATCATAACATATTTTGTTTTTAATGGACAATAGTTGAATAATGATCTAAATAGTGTCTAAAAACATGACTATTTATCATAACTTCATTAATTAATAACATACTATCTAACACTTGCAAAAATGACATATCAAATGCCAATCAAAAATCCAAAAAATAACCTATAGAAAACTAACACAATTCTCTACTACTTTTGTTTTTACTACAAAATGAAATTCTAAATACAAATCTAATTTTTCTTTGCTCTAAGTTGACAAACTTGCAAAAACAACACTCTCTTTCTCATTACCCCCAAAATAGACACCCAAATTCATGATTTCACCATAAAGAAAAATATTCCAACAAAATTGTTTTTATATAATGAATTCAATTTTGAGAAGGCCTATAAAAACCAAAATCTTCTTAATTATTAATGTTATAACGCTATATTGTTTTATACACTAGTCTAATAAAATGGTTTTAAAAACTTGTAAATTCTAGTCAATTATGATCTCAGTATCAATGTTGTAACATCATATTGTTTTGGACAATCCAAAAATTTTATATATTTTTATATATAACAAAAACTGAGGCCAACAAAATAGACTTAAATTGTCAGCAAAAACTAAAACTACCGCCGAAACAGGCTTAACTTGGTACCAAATATTATGAATACAAAGTACACGGGAAGGGTCTTTGCCCCCACGTGGCACTTGTTATTATGAAATATCAATGAGGTTGAGCACTAAAAATGAAAGAAAATTCTACTCAATTATGATCTCATTATCACTTGTTATTATGAAATATCAATCAGGTTGAGCATATAATACACTAAAAGTGAAAGAAAATTCTACTCAATTATGATCTCATTATCAATGCTACATCATATAGTTTTGGACAATCCAACAATTTTATATAACAATAATTAAGACCAACAAAATAGACTTAATTTGTCGACAAAAACTACCACCCAAATAGCCCTAACTAGGTACCAAACATTATGAATATTGATTTGTTTATACTATTTTTAAATTCAATATAATTTATATTCAAATCTAACTAACGTTTGTCATTGTTTTGAGGCATGATTTTGAAATTTTTTATAACATATATAAAAATTACAGCGAACTCACATTTATTTTTATATATTTAAAAACAGTGACTTTTACATTGTATAATACNTAAGGACCATTTTAGTGCTACCTTCCTTTCACGCCCCTAAAGCATTTAATAAGATAAATAAGTATAAAATTATATATATATATATTAAAGCATTTAATAAGATAAATAAGTATGAAATTATATATATAAGATAAATAAGTATGAAATTATATATATAAGATAAATAAGTTTAATAAAATAAATATGAAATTATATATATATATATAAGATAAATAAATATGAAATTATATATATATATAATTTCATACTTATTTATCTTATTAAATGCTTTAGGGGCGTGAAAGGAAGGTAGGAAGGACCTTCCTACCTTTTCGAAATAATGGAAGGCCTCTAGAATACCTCCCCCACAGATTTCCTACCTACTCCATTCAGACATTCAGTGCTTTATTTTCATGCATTGTATTATGCCATAAAATGCCGGACGTATACTCGCTCTGAAATCAATATCGCTATGACAGTTTTCATTCCGGTAAGAGTTTTACATCCGTCTGCCATAATGGTACGGCAGAGGCTGTGATAGACGCCGTTAGTTGATTGACGGAATAAGCCCGGATATGCTCCAATTCTCTGTAGGTTAAAAGTTTTAAAGTGAGGTACTTTTTAATGCTCCTAAAATTTTTATTAGGTTTTTGAAAATGATTTGCTATGAATTCAATTTTCTAAATAATAATAATTAGGTTTTTGAAAATGATTTGCTATGATCTCAATTTTCTAAATAATAATAATTATTATTATTATTATTATTTATCAGGTTTTTAAAATTGAAATTTAAGTTAATTCATAATTTATAATAACAGAGAGTACTAAATTTGTATCCTTCATTTAATTATAATTTAATTATAATAAAGTAATAAATGTGTATCTCTCATTTAATTATAATGGTTTTTTAAATTGATGAAGTTTAATTATATACATAACATTAATAAGTTTTTATCCTTCATTTAATTATGAATTTTTATCTTTCATTTAAATTTATAAATTAATGAAGTTTAATTAAAACATGAACATTCGAAAGTAGAAACCGTATGAATACTCTTATTTTTTTTAGAAACTTCTCCTAAAACAATGCATTTTGAAGAGAAACCATCATCAATATTCTTAATAGGATAATTAAATCATGATTTAAATATTCTTTAAGCTTTCCTCTCATTGAAAAAAATTGTAATTTATTTTAAATTTATCAAATATTTAAATTTTATTACTATTTTTTTAACTTGCAAATAAAATTTAATAATTATATAATAACATAATAAATACGGTAAATATAGATCTTAAATTAATTATAACTTTTTTATATAATATAATTTCAATATTTAAAATTTTAAATCTATT
This sequence comes from Pseudotsuga menziesii, assembly GCA_001517045.1. Taxonomy (NCBI): domain Eukaryota; kingdom Viridiplantae; phylum Streptophyta; class Pinopsida; order Pinales; family Pinaceae; genus Pseudotsuga; species Pseudotsuga menziesii. The sequence goes on along the minus strand of LPNX010591069.1, from coordinate 124,556 downwards.
AAGTAATTATTTCATTTTATATATATTTGTATCACTCAAAATTGTTTATTGTTAGGCAAACCCGTTTTCAATTTTAGCATTAATACGATAGATGAAGCAACAATTCATTAATTGTGATATAGCACTATATGGGGACTCTAATAGAAAGAAGGAAGTTTGAGGAGAAGTTATGAAGGAATGAGTTGGTAAAGTATATCATATTGAGATTGATTTGTATTGGAGACAAAGATTTTATGTAAATTAACCGAGGAAAAACAATAATCTCATAATATATTAGTTGTGTTTTAATATGTTAGTGATGTTTTAGTGAAAAATAATTTATACATTAGTCTTTTTTTTGTTTTTATTGAGTCACATTCTCGAATTTAATGTGAAAATTAAATTAATTGTATTGTAAATTGAATATGATATTATATTATTGATTTTAAAATTTAATTTCAAATTATTTTAATTTTAATTTTAAATTAAAATATAACATATTTAATTTTAATTTTAAGTTTATATTAAACTATAACATATTTTAATTTTTTTAATAGGTGTTAATGTTAATTATAATCGATATAAGTTAATTATGATAAACTTCACACTATAAATAACCATTTAAGAATTTCATAATCTAGCATAACCGTTGAAGAACATTTCCTAATGATCTAACTATTAAGGAATGTATAAATTCAAAATAAGTAAACCAAGATCAATGTCAAAAAACCACATAACCATTGAGAAATGCCATAATCTAGCATAGCCTTTCATGAATATTGCAATGAAACATAACCTTTAAGGGACAATACAATTCTACATAAGTCGACCAAGATAAAAAGCACAATGTGACATAACCATTAAGGAACATCACAAATTTTGCATACTCCTTGATGAACATCATAGTGTGACATAACCTTTATGAACATCACATTACAACATAACCATTGGAGAACATGGAAATTAATGAGAATAACCTCTTAAATTATTATTCTTAAAATGTTGCAACGTTGATACCATTAATGTCAATCATATTGTCAACCTCAAACCTAACCTTTTATGTTATTACCCTTCAAATGTAAATGTCACAATGTGAGAAAATATTAAAGCTAAACTCTTAAATTATTTCTCTTGAAATGCCCCAATGCCATATAACATTGAAATCAACCACATTACCAACCTCTCAATGTAATACCCCGGTTTCAACCCCAATTGCATTAATTTATAAATGATGTAAATAGCGTTAATAAACCATGGTGTGGAGCTCAAGGCAAAGGCCCCGCCATGGATTTAGTTTTCTACGTTTCGGCAATTAAAATCGATGCAGATGATCATTGTGCTAGCCAATGACACAATATAATTTCTACATCATGTAAATATGCAAATAATAAAATACCCACAACTAGCTATGTCAACGCAACATTAAAGAGATGGGGGCATGATTTCCTAAGGATAAGGGGGGGGTAATATTCAAACCCTGAGCCAATAATGTTCAGCCAAATGTCTAAGGGACAACCCATAAAGTGGTCAACTACCCATTTGGTCTTGTGTGCCCAGTCATCCAAAAGTGGTTGAGTTAGTTAATGCTTGGGAATGGGAAGAGTATGGTAGCCCAAATTCGAATTGGAGAAGCCATCAGATTTTGGAAAACGTGTTTTGACTTCTTGGGTAAGTAAAAACCCAAAAACTTCTACCCATTTCATCATTCATTCACATCCTCTCTTCCTCATGCGTTTTCTGGAGCTCTGGGGCATTTTTCTTCATGCACTCACACGCAGGTAGACATTTTCTTCTTCATGCACTCATGTGGCTAAGCTTCCTCATGTTTTTGGTTTGTTGTGTGTTTTCCCTCACGTGGGCAGTCGTTTTCTTCAATTTCCCCAGGCTAAGAATTCGTTTTTGGTAATGATCAGTGGGTGGGTTTCCTTCCCCATGATTTGGCTGCATTTCCCCATTGCTCTCCAAGCTGGAAATTGTTTTTGGTAATGCACAACGAGTAGGAGAAGAGACCCACAATTTTCTTGGGTGTTGTTGAGTCTGTTTTGGCCACGTTAGGGCCAAAACATCCCTGGGAATCGAATTGTTGTTAGGGGGTTGTTCAACACCCCTCTTGGAAATTCGTTTTGTTGCCAAAACTGTTTTGGTTCATACCCAGAACTTGCATTTTTCTGTGTAGTGCATCCCTGTGTTGGCTTGGCTGAGTAAGTCCAAGAATCCATCTGGTAGTGGGCTAACTGTGTTTGGATGTGGTTATTGCCTTGGAAGTAGTTGTTTGGCCTTGTTGTGTGTAATTCTTTGTCCCCTAGTTCCTTGTGGAAATCATGCCCAGCTCGAGGGTGGCAGTGATGCTGAGAGAGTAAGGAGCACACTGGCCTATGGTTGGGTGGAACGTTGCAGTGACATAGCTAGTTGCAGGGAATCTTCTTCTCAAGATAAGTATTATTGTTTATCTCCACAACTGTATTTGTTTATGAAATAATATGAACATTTTGAATGCTTGAATGGAATGTGTTTTGCTTCCGCTGTATGTTATTGATTTATGCATCTGTGTATGTTTTTAAGTTCAATGCATTTTATATCATGTTCATGGGGCTAGTTTTCCCAGATTGCTAGCAGCATTAGTCGCTTCCTCTCTGTAGTAAAAGGGTGGGGACGTGACACTCAATGTCACAATGTGTCATTATATTGGACTCAACATTTTAATCGCACAATGTGATCTAATATTGTGACACTATGTACTTTTAAGATGTTTCAATGGGAAGAATTATAGGTAACCATTAAGGAACATTTCATCCCAACATCACTATCAAGGAATGTCTTAATCCAACATAAACATTGAGGAGTTTTCAATATAATATATCCCTTGATGGACGGTGAAATGTGATATACAACCAAAATAAACATCACAATGCAACATAACATAGTAAACCATGGTTAATCAAATTCTATCATAGTGAGCCAAGTTCAATCACAATCAACCATAATCAAACATGGTCAATTATGGTCGACCAAAGTCAACCATAATGAAGCATGGCCAACTAAACTCAACCATGGTCAATCCTAATAAAACTAAGTAATCATAGTTATATATAGCTAACCATTGTCTTGCAAATTCAACCATGTTCAACCATGGTTAAACAAAGTAAATCGTGTTAAATATTGGTTAGCCATGTTCAACCATAGACAATCATGGTCGTCTGTGGTTGAGCATGGTAATCCTTGGTTAATTAAAATCAACTGCAATCAAGCATGATCAATCATGGTCAACAAAGTCAACCAAAACTAGCCATAGTTAACTAAAAATAATTAAATTCAAACATATTCCAACACAATCAACTATAATGAAATATATTCACGAAATTTTTTATGTAGTGAAGCATGGTCAACCAAGTCAATTGTGGTCTGTCAAAAGTATAAATGGTAGAAGATGCTCGACCATAGTTAATTTTGGTCCCTTTTGGTCCACCATAGTCAACCATGGTCAAATATTGACACCCTTTGTTAAATATGATCAACCATAACCAAACATGGTCAATTATGGTTAATCATAGCCAACCATTGTCAACCATATTCAACCATAGTCAAATGTGCTCAACTATAATCAAACATGGTTAAACCTAGTGAACAATAGTAAAACATCATCTACCTTGGTCAACCTAAGTCAATTACATTCAAACATGGTTAAACATAGTGAACCATAATGAAACATCATCAAGAATTCTCAACCATAATCACCATGGTCAACTAAACATGGTAAATGTCCCTAGTCAATCATTGTTAATCACTCTTCACCATAATAATCATGCTTAACCATATTCAATCATATCAACCATGATCAACTGTAGCCAAACATAGTCAACCATGTTATCCACAGTCAAACAAATGTCAATTATAGTCAACCCTAGTCAAATATATTTAATTGAAGTCAAACATATTCAAGATAAATATTGAGGAACATTGAATTGGGAATTGAAGAACATAGCAATTCAACATAACTCAACCAAGACAAATGTTGCAATACCACATAAACATTGAGGAATGTCAATATCCACATTAAAGAATGTGGCAATGGGACAATGGGTGAATCCATGAAAATAGGTAACACTCTTCAATCAAATGTGATGATAAAAAATTGATATTTTACAAACTTTTTAGATTGAAGCACCCAAAATTCATATAAGCCTTGAGAATTATTATGTGCACTAAAAAAGAACTTGTAGGGAATTGTGTTGATTTCTTGAGTTGTAATGTTTTTATAGTCTTGATTTTTTACATGTCCAAAAAAATTTGCAGCTCAAGAAATTCTATCCTTCTCGATTCTTGATAGATCGGGGTTTAAGATGGATCTATGTTGGTTTTTATTTTTTTATTTAATGAACCAACACAAAAAAAATTAATAAATTTTTATTTGGTTTTAAAATTTTATTTTATGATCCCACGTAGAGTTTTCTTTAGTAACATAATATTACGTTATGTGATAACAAATCCCCCATACTGGGTTGTAGAGCACCTCTCTACTCTCGGTACAATTTTATATATATGAAGTTGACCCATTAATATCTGAATAGTATTTAATACATTGTTGTATTCCTATTAACCCTTTTCCAATTATTTACGTAAATTGAAAAACCAAAATTATCCTTTTTATAAAGAGGAACGATGCATGGGAATAATATATTTTGTATATTTTTTTATTGTGTACTTTTATGTTTTTGTTTTATCTCTCGATTCCTTTAAAATTGTAAAGAAAAATTAACATGATTTTTAAAAGAATTTAAATAAAAAATATATAATATGAAAACAAAAATATAAAAACAATATGCCATTAAAAAATGATTCATTGAGAAATCAAATGGCCTTAACTTCTCCACCTAATGTGAATGAGATGAAGGGGTTTCACCCTTTGAAAAATGTAGTTGTAGAAAATTCGCAAGAGGAGGGATGTAATTCATCAATTTATGAATTTGATAATCCATAGCAAGAGGGTAAGAGTTTCCTAATTGAAGCACCTGAAAAGGCTCTCGATCTAGGGTTATACAAAGAATTTCAAATAACTTTATTAGGATTAGGAAAACCCTTGACCATGGTTTGAAAGTTAGTTCAATTGAGATGCATATCTTGATCTAGCTATCCTTTAACCATACGTCCCAAAAGTTTTATAATGGACTTTTTGGTTAAAAAGTAGCTTCATCTAGCTCCATATGAGGCTCAATTGATTTATCTTTTTAACCCAAAAAAAATACAAATATTCTATAAACATAAAAATAAAAACATATGTTAACGTTATTTTATAACCCATTAAGAGTTAAAACATCAATGCTTGAGCTCCATAGTTTAATCGAGCGGTCTTTTTAACCAAAAAAATCCTAATACAAATATTTTTTTCTTATTTTGCATGCTTAAGGATATACACATGCTACTATGGGGGCATCCATTGGAGTCATACATGTCACTTGGAAGGTTCATTACACGTGAGGAATTTTCAAGACTGTGAAAATCAATTGATGGTATTTGTACATGGTTTTCCCCTCCAGAGTGTTTGTGTGTGTGTTCTTGTTTCATGATGGATTCATTCTAATGGTAATACAATATTGCTTGTGGATCCTATTTTGTAATGGTAATAATATGATTTATAGCATGTAATTTGTTCTATGATGGCTTCATGGCATAAGTTGATGGCATGTGATAATTACAAAATGATTTTTTTTCATATTGGATGTATGATATGGTATGACCATGGTGGTATGTGATAATGACCTATAGAATCTTGAGATGTCAAAATATTGATGATGTTACGATAATGATTAATGACTAGCTATATGATTGCAAGTGGAAATGTTATAGGAATTACACTATGGGGCCTTCGAGGTTGGGTCATTCTAGAAACCATGTTCTCATGGGATCCCATAACCATGAGGGATTTATGAGCTGGGGACCAACTCAATCAGTAATAAATTTCTAGAAATTCATTTCCTTTATGCAATAGCCGAAATTCCACAAGTTGAAGTATTTCATCAAGGGGGAGGTATATGGAAAAGGGAATGCCTATGGTTTATGTCCTAGTTAATTGTGGAAGGCGTTTTGGGCCATCCTTATGATATGCTTAGTGTGCATGATTTAGTGCACTCGACTAGATTCCCAGTACCCTACAGATGAGGCATGATGAGTCCTAGTTTTGATAGGTAAAATGCATATCTTAAATCATAACAACAAAGACAAAGGAGCATTATTTGAGGGATTGGTTACCTGTTTTGAGGTTGTTTTTATATTTAATGAATATAATGATAATGATAGAAATGCTTATCCTTTCTTCTGTTTGATTTACCTTAATAATCTAATGCATGGTATTACTGTATTATTGTCAATTGTAGAGGATAGAATTATGTTTTGAAGACAAGTTCCAGCTCATCCCCAAAGTATACTCAAAGATAAGTCTAGTTCTAATGAAATTGCAACTGAGGATTACTACCAGAGGTACACCATTGTTTAAAGTTTTAGAGATCAATGAAGGAGTATTCTCTCTATTTAGGGTAGTTACACTAGTCACCCGTGCACTTCGAGATCCTGACTTCTTCCAATTACCTTCGGTATTTTAGGAACAAATACTTAGTTGTGACAAAGCCTTGGACTAGAGATAATTTATGTATTATTTTTAGGTATTTTATTCGCTGTAATAAATATTCTTGCATTCGCATAAACAAGGTGGAATCCTTTGGTTATTATGATGAAATAGATACAACATATTTTTGAAGTATTTGTATTGTGATATGTTTTTGAAGATAATGAACAATGACCTAGTTTCATGACAATTGCATGTTCCTTCTATATGTGGGTACTTAGTTAAAATTCGTTCGCGTGCTTTCTTTGGGGAAGGACCCCTCTAAGACAATACAAGAGATGATCCATTAGTTTATTTTAGTTTCTAGATTTGTGTTTGATTTCATTTAGGAAATTATCATTAGTTATTGAACGTCCATTTTCTTTAAGCCTCATTTTCAGTGGTGTAGAATCATAAGCTTTGTAGTGCACACTCATACTTCATGTAGTTTTTTGTAGATTGCTTTTCTACAAATTATTTTTTGTTATTTAATTAATTTTACATTGTTTCAATACTTTCAACTGTTAGTTTTATGCAAGTTAAAAAATATTGCACTCCTTGTTCATGCTTTATGATTAGTTATTCTTTCATGTGCTTCATTAGATTCATTTCATGATCGATGTAGATGCAATAATTAGGTCCTTTGATATTTCTAACTGAATATTTCCTTCTTTTTCAAATAAGCAAATATGTTGTGCATGATTAACAATAGGAATTTCCTTTAGCTTTATCAGTAGTTGTAAGATTTGGAATTGATGATTAGTAGATGTGTTGCAGATTAACTCTCAAAATAGTTTTCCCTGGTTATTTCAATTTAGTTAATGCATGCCATAAGGATATTAGTACTATGTTTTAGTTAGGAACCATTCGATTTTCATTAAATAGTTTAGGAACTCTTAGAAGTTGCACATATAGTGGCAATGCCTCTTAAGTTTTCACAATCCTAGGTTGATCACTAAAGTAGGATACCTAAGTTGTAACCCTTGAAAAGGTTAGCATATCAGAGAACCACCACTTTTTGGTGTCATTACTGGGGTGGTGCTAAAATTATGAGAGTAAAAAAAACCCTAAAAAGAATAAAAACAACAAAATTTAAAAAAAAAGAACAAAATAGACTTCTGTAATATGCATGCCTCCACAACAAGGGTTGAATTTGGAAGCTTCCTATCCAATAGACATGTGAGCAAGAACAATTCAAATAGCCTTAGATTTTCCCTTTCTTTTAGAGAATCTAAACAATCATACCTCAATCCCAACTATGAGAACTTTTTCTATAATACTGGCAGTGAGATAGACATCATGGTAAAAAAAGAAGATGAACTAGTAGAAATTTTGCAATTCCCCAGCAGTACTACAAATGATGATCTTCTTAATTTTCACAGCCTAACCTCAGAATATCCTGATGCTTTTTAATTTGAATTTGAAGTACTTTGCAAAACCTATGACTATTCATTAGATGCTAAAATGATTAAAAATTTTCCTTCCACTTTAAAAGGCCTAGCATTAAGATGGTTAATGATCCTAGGAGGGAACAGTATTTTCCCATGGGATCAGATGAAACAAAATTTCCTAGAAAATTACAGGGATTATTGTAAATCTAAACATACTAGGTATCAAATATTTAGGATGCAACAAGGAGAAAATGAGTCCTTAGAGGACTACATATAGATATTCCAATTGAATTATAGAATATCCCACACTTGCACCTTAGTCAACCAATTCCTGAAGTTAGTACTACTCCAAGGAGAGAGGGAGTATCTGTTGGAAACTTTAAACCTTATGGTTGATGGAGACATCCTTTCAAAGATATGTGATGAGATAAAATAAAGTTTCACTATTATATGTCCAAAAAGGGGAAAACAACAAGAACATGACCTCTCACCCACGTATCTCAAATTAATCCTTAACCGAGTCTGAACTAGGGCATCTGCTAGATGATATCAATATTGATATTTTTCATTACCTTGCTATGCAACTTAAGCATAAAAAAGAGGAGGTTACACAAGCTCTACCTATGTCCTACCCAAAATGAAGAAAGAAACATGAGAACTAGAATTAGTGCCCCTTGAATGTGTAAATATTTGCAGTATATGTGTAGAGAAGCGTCCCACAGATAAATGTCTACTTCTACCTTCCTGCAAAGAATCCATGCAAGTCCAAGGGTCATGGGATATAATTAAGTAATTATATTTTGTAAACCAAATAAGACCTAAGTTTTCAAGCCATTTCCACCACATAACCAACCCTATTTCAACCCATACCAACCATCGAATGAGTGATCCCAAATGGGGCATCCAGCATGGCCAAGACAACCAATCCAAAACCCATGGCAAAATACTCATAATTCATATGCCCCACCATATCCTCATCCTTATCATCAGTACCATCAAAATTAGCAGTATCCTCGGAATTTTCCACAACAAAACCAAAATCAGTTTCCTTCCTCATCTAATTGGAGGTCGTAACAACCTCAAGCTTTAATGCCTCCACCACAACAGTCACCGAGACCGCCTTAAATACCAACTCAACCAATACCAAACACCAACAATAATAGGAAATACCAACATGTCTATAACAATGATTTGATTAATTTTCATATTTATGTTGTGGAAACCCTAGACTTGAATGAGGTGAAGTTATCGTCAGGAAACAAAGTCCACACCCCTACACCCCCACTTGTTATGGATGATAATTAAGGAAATACAAATACGCAACTTGTGGCTGTAGATCTACATGAGGAAGATAATACAAATAGTGATATGTTATCATGCACTATGAAAAATCCCTTATTTCCTAAAAGATTAAAAACTAGAGTTGAAGTTGACATAGAAAATGCGATCATAAACAAACTTAAACAGTTGAATATACGAATTGCTCTACTCCAAGCCATTAGGGAAGTACTTGTATACAATTATTTCATTAAATAAACTTGCATCAAGATACCTAGGAGAAGAAAGAGGAATCCCCCCACAATCAATGTTGTAGGGAAACTCGTAGACTTAATGTTGGGAAGATTGTTAATCCTAAATATTTAGACCTAGGAAGGATATTAGCCAATGTTTATATTGATAATACTTTGATACAAAACACCCTTATATATTTGGGGGTGGCAATTAATGTAATGACTATTGACACAATGATATCCTTAAAGCTGCAACCCTTACTTAGACAAACAACTATAATATTTCAACTAGTAGAGACTTCAACTGTATAGCTAGAAGGGGTGTTAGAGGACCTCATCATTTCAATAGAATAATGGGAATACCCTGTATATTTTATGGTCCTATAGGTAAAAACTAAACTTATTGGATACCCTCTTATCCTCGGTAGATCTTGGCTAGCAACAATAGATGCATACATTGGTTGCAAAATAGTGGACATGACTATAACCAGTGGACAATCCAAAAATAAAATCACTATTTATCCACTTGATAAACCCTCCATTGATACCAAAGATCTTATTTGGTTGGAATATGATGGTTTCTATAATCAAACCATTCACCTAGTCCTTAGCATCAACACAACTATTGCACTCGTAAATGAAGATGAAGACTCCTTATTATCTAATTTTCTGCAAAATGTTAATTCTGATATTGATTTACTTGAAGATATTTTTGTAGCAAGTGTAGAGGAATAAATGATGGTTACTCCTAAATACCCAAAAGCAATGTGGAAAATAATATTCTACATGGAACAAAATCCTACCATTGTTAAGGTAGTGGAGATCCTTCCTAGGAAAACCTTGAAGATCAATAAAATTTTGGAAGCAGACCAAGAACAACAACTGATTAAGGTCCTTATAGATCATAGTGCAAACTTTTCCTAGAGCTATACTGATATGAAAGGCATACATCTAGACACATGTAAATACCATATATACATAAAATAAGATCTTGTCCCAATAAGATAGACACAAAGAAGGATGCATACAACACTAAAGGATATTGCCAAGCAAGAGTTACATAAATTACTGGATGTTGGTTTCATTTATCACATCCCTAACAGTGAGTGGTTGTCTCCTTTTGTGATAGTACCAGATAAATGGAGTAAATGGAGGATATGTGTGGACTACAAATAACTTAACAAGACAACAAAAAGGGACCATTTACCTCTACCTTTCATTAATTAAGTGTTGGATACCCTACTATCTAGGGAATACTTTTTTCTCATTTTTGGATGGCTTCAGTGGGTACAACCAGATTCAGATACACCTAGAGGATTAGGATAAGACAACATTCATCGGTCCATGGGGAACATTTATGTATCAAGTACTTCCATTCGGTCTATGTAACACCCTTACAATCTTCCAAAGAGTTGTCCTCAACATATTTGCATATTTTTTCCGTAACAATTTGGAAATCTACATGGATTATTTTACACCCTATGGAGAATCTTTTCAGAAAGCATTAGATAAACTAGATGTTGCCCTTAAATTTTTTATAAAAATCAGTTTATGTTTAATCAATGAGAAATGTGAGATGTTGATGAATGAGGGCATAGTATTAGGACACCATATATTTTCACAAGGAATTTAGGTTGATCAGGATAGAGTTGAAGTTATCAAGAATTTACCTCTACTAGTAAAGCATAGAGATTTCAAAATATTTCTTAGTCAAACAAGTTACTAGAGGAGATTCATTGAAGGATTCAGTAAGGTAGAAGCCCCTATGTTCACACTATTAGCAAAAGATAAATACTTTGTATGGACAAACTAGTGCATGGAAGCATTCGAGCAGCTAAAGGAGAAGACAATTACAACACCTAGAAATAATTTTTGGTTGTGATATACTCCATCAATAAGTTCATACACAACATCACAAGATACAGAGTTTATGTCTATACCAATCAGACATCAATCAAGTACTTGATGAATAAACTTAACACCGGTGCTAGAGTCATTATGTGGCTATTACTTTTACAAGTGTTTGACATCGCAATTTTAGACAAGCCATGGAAACATAGCGTGGTTGCAAACTTTCTGTCAATACTAACACATGTTGCGGATAAAGAATTAGTTGAAGATACCTTCCCAAATGTTTATCTCTTTGTAATCATAGTTGAGATTCCATGGTTTGTTGACGTTGCAAAATTCCTAGTTTCTAGGATGTTTCCATGGCACTTTAATCATAAAGAAGGATGTAATACTGTAACGGTGATTGCAACTTATACTTAGGTTCAAGAATTTTTGTTCAAGAGAGGACTAGACTAGATTTTAAGAAGGTGCAGTATAAGGGAGGATGAAGTACATGGTGTATTCCATGCTTGCCATAGTAAACCTTAAGGATGCCATTATGCAACAAAAAGGATAGCCTACAAGATACTTCAGACGATATACGATTAGCCTACACTTCATAAATATACTCAAGAATATGTATCCAAAAGTGATGAATGCTAGAGGATGGGAAATAGGGATGATTTTAAGGAACTATATTTATTTAAAAGTGTATAAATGTTGGCGAATCTTACCAATTCTTAAAACACCAACTATAAAATGTTTGGCGATATTTTTCAAAAAATATTTTAATTTCCAAGGATTTTATATTGTTTATATAATAATTTGGCGATTTTTAGGGTGAAAATTTTTTACCCCATCAAAATTGGGCGAAACAAGGCTTCAAAAAATGCAAAATCGTGAATCTTTTTTTTGGAGAAAAACACGGAAAAATAGCCCATTGGGATAAATTTCGCCCCTAAAATTATCCCTGATGGGAAAACCCACAAGAATATATGAAATGTTGTTGATTAAGTTGTCATTGATGCCAACAACGCATGGTCATTGATGCCAACAAGTGTGTATTGGTGCCCCTTGAGGAGCTCCTGAGGGTTAAGTAGTTGTTGATGTCAAAGGAGACCTTTTGACTTTGTCCAAGCCCGAGTTTGAAGCCTTGGAGCCCTTGGGACAATGGAAAAATCCTTGAACACCCTGTAAATGACCACTAAAAGGGTCATTTGGACTCTTGCAACTTCTTCAACCCACTAAGGACACGTTCTAGGGAAATGGGGCATGGTTAAGGTACTAGGGAACGAAGGAAACAACTATGAAATCATAGAACCAACTCAGGGGTACTTAAACACTAATAACACCCTTAATTCTCTTTGGACCTTCACTTTATCCTTGAAACCCTTACGGTGACCCTAATATGTAACCCTAGACAAAAGAAAAGCCCTTATTTGATAATTAAAAGAAAACCCCACATAAAGCAAAGTGTGCCACACATAAAAGAATTGAAATATTAATTAATGTTTAAATGATTGAATATTTTTACAATTAAATATAATCAAAATATTAATTAAGTAGTAATATTTAAAAATGTTAAAACAAATTTTTAAAAATTAATAAAAGGTTCTTCCATTAAACATGTTTTAATGAAATATTAAAATAATAAAACATTTTTAAGCCTAACAAGAAATCGGCCTCATCAAAATGGTGATATATTAATTGCTTTAAAGATTTAAATAAAACATGTTAAAATTAATAAAACATAAAGTCCTAAACTTATGACTAAGGAAAGACCCTTTATAAAATGTTAAAGTGTCAAAATGTTTTTATATGATAGGTTATGTAACCTCCAACGTTAAAATTTTTTAAAACCCAATTACCTTTTACCACTCAAATATTTAAATATTAAAACAACTTTTTAAAGAAATCAAACTTAAATTATTAAGTCCTTCACTTAGTCGGCCTGCAAAATAAGGTAAAGATATTAATTAATATTGAAGTCTACTCAACAAATATTTTTTTATGGAAATGTGTATAAATAGCCACCCAACGACCTCATTTGTAGACAGCAGCTTGGAGAGTAGCTTTGAAATTCCGATCACTGTAGCAGCTGCAGTAGGACAAGAATTACAGCTTTGATTTTTGTTTTTCGTATGAGATTTTTAGGTGTCAGTGGATTGATATTTTTTTGTGGACTGAATAAATTTCAGGTGGGAGCTGTCCAAGCCAAATACCAGTCCCGAATTTGTTATATGTTGTTGTTCTAACATCTTTATACAGTCTCGGTTCTGAACCTTTTTCGGTAGTAGACTGAGGTGGTTATAACAGCAGATAAGTTTTCTTTTCGTGCGAAGCAAACTCCTTCAGATCTGATTTCTTACACTAAGTGTTTTAGGTGAACAATCAGCAGTCCCGAGTTTCTAAGACAATAGTAGATCCGATCTTGTCCATAGAGTTTTGAAGGGTGAAAGCAACAGACCCGAATTAGGGACATATTACTTTATGTCCTCCTGCCATGACCCAAGTAAGTATGAGTTTATAACTCACTTCAAACACTAGACTGCAAGGTGACAAAGCAAGTCTCTGTTGCCCTCATACAACTCCAGAATCAACAAAGTGGACAAATTTCTTTTTGGTCATCTGCATAAGGTATGTTTGAACAAACAGATACAATAAATGAATACAGTATGTTTACACATACAATGTTAAGTATACATGTGTACATGAGTTGAAATAGCATGTAAGCAGCATGTGGGTTTGAACATTTTGTGCTCTGTATAGTAGTATGTAAAGTAGTGTGAACAGTGTTATGAAAGAGCATGTACAAACTAGTATGAAAGAGAGTGCATATTATTAAATTTTAATCACAATTTGTATGAACAGTGTTTAGTACTCAGTAGTGAGTAGTGCATAGTGGTGTGCATAGAAGCATACAGTGGAACAAACAGTAAAGTACAATAATGATGATGATATATACTATAATGATGTGATAACACATACCATGATAATGCACTCTATGATGATGTACACACTATATTGTTGATGCACACACTATGATGATACATGTATGATGTTCAAAAAGAAATTACTTGTTCAGTGAGTGTGGTATACAAGGATGATCTGACAGTGATCAAAGAGAAGAGGCTATCATTAGCAGATTCAAATATTGGATTGGCACAAGTTTCCTTATGTGTAGTTGGTTTGACTCAGATTGGTTGAGTTGTATGAGCAATTGGATTGACTCAGGTGGATAGAGTTCGGTGTGTAAACTCATATTGACTGGGTCAGATGATTAATTGGTACAACATAATTGGACAGGTTACTAGCTTAGTTCTGGTGCAGTGATGAGTTTATGAATAATGATCAGATGATGAGCAGTGTGATACAACAGACAGTGATCAGTGGTCAGTGGTGGCAGTGGATGTGTAGTGTTGTACAGATTGTGCAGTATAGTACAGGTGTTGATTAGAAGGTCCGCAGGATCAATGCATTTTTGGTTCAGTAGTTTAGTGTCTATCTTCTTACCAGGGTGGTAGGAAAGGGCAAGGAAAGGAGGTCATATCCTCCTTCCGGTTGACGATGGAAAACTAGGGAGTGGTAGCTTCCTTTAGGTTGAATCCTGTAAATCAGGTGATCATAGCCTCCTTCCAGTTGAAGCTGAAAAATTGAATTCTTTATAATAAGGGGGTTGTTTCCTCCTTCTAGTTATTTCCATAAAACTATTTTAAAAAGGCTTCCGTGGTTTTCCCCCCAGGACTTGGGTTTCCATGTAAAAATATTGTGTACTGTGTCGATATGCTTTCTATGTAATGATGATGTTATGATGATGATAACAATGTTGGTGATGATGTAATGATAATGTGATAATGTGATAATGCATAATATTGAATAAGTTGTTGATTGTTAAATTGAAAAAGTAATAAAAACTGCACACACAAATTCACCCCCCCTCTCTATGTGCTTGGTGTGTCTAACAATTGGTATCAAAGCGGGTCTTCACAAGAAAGCATTGCCAGCTTGAAGTAGATCCTTGACACACCATGGGGTTCTCAGTGAAAGGAGTACCATTGTTTAATGGAACGAATTACTACATATGGAAAAGAAGAATGCAGGTTTATCTTGAGGTAAAAGGAATTGATGTATGGCTATCGGTTATTACTGGATATACTCCTCCAAAGAAAGTGAAAAAATAGCTCAGAAAGAAGCAAAGAAAAATAATTCTATGGCTATGGAAGCCATCCTTGAAGGCCTAACAAATATCCAAAAGAAGAAGATAGGGAAGTGTAGCACAATTAAGAAAATATCCATGGCTTAGATTAGAACAACTCTACTCCAATAAAGAACAAGAAGCAAAGGTTATTGAATTAATGCTTGAAGATCTAACAGATCTCCAAAAGGAGAAAATAGGAAAGTGCAACTCAGGTGAAGAATTGTCATTCAAGATAGATAAGCTAAACTCAGATGAAGAACAAGAAGCAGAAAATATTCCCATGAAAAGGTCAGTACAATATCCAGGTAAGTATGAAGGTAAGTTCCTTTAACACTCTATTTGTAATGGTTTTAAAGAGATATGTTTATCAGGTATAGAAGATAAGAGCCATTTTGAATTCATAGAATACAATACTTTAGATTGTGATAAAAATCCTTGCTCTCGGATAAGTGATAGAAATCTAACATATACTATGATAGACATTGAAATTACTAATGGTTCGCAAGAAGTAAAAAATCGTTGTTAACAGAACCAAGTATTGCAGGAGCAATTGGACAAATTTGAGAAGAGGAATCAAGAAGAATCTGAGAAGGCCACACAAATCATAATTAATCTGAAACTCCAAGTCGAACAAGCTACCAGAATAAAATAAGCCATATCCAACTCTTTGAAAGATAAACTTGAGAAGTCGGCTACAGAAATTGAAAAGCAATGAGAAGAAATTGTCAAGCTCAAAAGATTGCTAGAAGAGAAGGAAAAAGAATTGATCTGCAAGTTACAAGACAAAGATAGTGAGATAAGTACCTACAATACTTAAGAAATATTGGAAGAGAAGTTAAGAAGAAAACATAGGTTGAAATCAATTCCTTGAAGGCAGAATTACGGAAGGTATTCCTAACAAAATTTGAATTTGAAAAGGACCTCTCAGAATTTGGAAAGGAGAATCATGTACTAAAGTTCAACTGCAAAAATCCCATGAGGATGATCATAATTCAAAAGGACAAATAGAAGACAATATCCTTGATTTGAACGAATAGGTAGAAGAAGTCAAGAAAATAGAAGCAAATCTAACAAGACAACTCCAAGAAAAGATAGAAATTTGTCAAAAGAAAGAATTGAAGATCCTCTCTTTGAAGGAAGATATGGACAAAACAACTACTCAGCTAAAGACAAATTCGAAGATCGAGAATAAATTTGAAGAAAGTAAAAGCTCTATGGAAAAAGAAGAAAAGGTTTACAGTAATACATGTATTCTCAAAAGATCCCATGATCAGCAAGAATCAAGAGAAGTTATTGCTCAAAGATATCCTATAAGGTTCCATGGTCATTGCTAAAAGTGTAACAACTATGGTCACAAAGCCATTCATTGTAGAGCTCATGACATCATCACTCCAGAAATAAATCAAAGTACATTTTCCCTTTGTTGAAATGTTGTAACTTCGAAGAATATTCTTTATGTATCTTTTGTGGTCCCCGATGGTCCAACCGGGAGAACCACTTGTATTACATTGTACCCTGATGCTCCTAATCGGAAGAACTAATAAGAGTCATGAGGTAGTCCCCTCTATTCGTAAAGGTGGGTCATCAGCACCCCAGTGTGGTTACTTGAGCCTACATGTGTAACTCAAGCCTACATGAGTTAACTTAAGCCGACATGTTGATTGAGTAAACTTTAAGTAAACGGATGAATATAAATAGAGGTGTAGTGCTCCTCATTTGAGGCATACACACTCACTTGGAATAGCGCACTTGTGGAGGAGAGGAGTTGCTGGAGAAGGAGGAGAATCAGGTTTTTGATCTCCTTGTTGGTTTTACCTTTTTCCCTTTTGGGGCATCTATATTGAGGAAGCTTTTGCTGGGTTTTTCCCTTTAGGTTTTTCCCAGGATAAATCTGTGTTGTTCTTGTGATACTGTTTCTTTCAGTGATCCTGCTTTATATGCTTTTATTATGAAAAATGAAATGATATACTTATGTCTTAGTTAAGCATATGAAAAATTCAACATGGTATCAGAGCTAACCTGAATAGGGTAGATTTCACAAGTTACAGAAGCTAGGGCTTCTTATTTTTGGTTCTCTCTCCACAATCAATCAGCAAAAGAAGGCTAGGCTGACTCTCCTTTGAAGGGTGCATTGTTCTGTCGAAGCGGAATTCGATTCCGAGCATTTTCAATTTTCGATGTGGAAATTAGGGATTTCTACAGAAGAGGAATTTTTGAGTGATACCAGCATAGGATTGTTCTCCTCATAAAAACCGAAGTTTAGAGACCTGGATCAAGTTTTTTGGTTGGGTGAATCTCCGGGAAAGTCAAACCCTAGTTTGACCCCAAGCTAGAAAAACCCTAAATACTAAAACTGCTATGTTTTGGCACATTCGCTATATTTCGAGATTGGCGAAGGATCAGGAGCTGAAAATTTCAGGGGCCAAATATAAAATCCTGATGAACACCTTGTCCAAAATTCATCCATAGATTCGTTGTATTCCAGGAGATATGTTCTCTCCAAGTTAGGGTTCCAGCCTCTTCCAGAATTCATCCCTAAACAGGACACCTGGGGAGAATTTTAATATATTGGGATACAGAGGTCCAAATGGAATTCCTGAAGCGTTTTTATAAAGGGCATGGATTTTACTTTCAGTGGTCCGATTATTAGACTCAGAAGATGAACCAGTGACACGTGGCATGCCGTACAACTTCGCTATTCTGAACAGTCCTGTAACAGGTCACCTTGGGAAAATGATCATAAATCCTAAATGGTGAAACCAATTCTGATGAAACCTGCGGTGGTGGATCAGGGACATGCGAGTTTACCGTAGTACAAAATTTCAGACATAGAGGATCAGAAATTTCGGATATATCACAGAAACAGTAACAGGAATTTCTGCAGAAGAAATTGGAAAATTAGGGCTTCCTGTTCCGGGAGCTTCCCTCCACTGTTTTCAGAAATGGAGTACATTGGACAGCTCCATTTGAAGAGATCTATCTGTATATCCAATCAGATCTGAAAGATTCTGATTTTTAAAATTAGGGTTTCTGTGAGAAACCCTAGATTAGCCAGCTCCGGAACCAGGACGGACACCTCAAATTGGTAAGATCTAATCCTTTGCTATGTTCATTTGAGGTTCTCTTTTCAAAGTGATCTATGACATCGGCTTGATGATAAGCTTGGTGAATTTGACAACTTCCAAGCCTAGAAGTATATGATCTCTCTGAAGAAAATGGATTGGACACCTACATGAGCATAGAGGTTCCAGTTTCAGAGAGAGATGAGGCTAGAAGCCTTTCTCAAGAAGAACTTGGTCAAATCCCAGAAGATCATTGATGATTCAATTTCGAATCAACTTGTACTACAAGTGTCTTCCCTAAAGACATCGATGAGGTTTGATTCCTTGACCAAGCTATTTGAAGGGAAGATCATAGATCAGATTATGACCTTAAGAAACCAGCTGAAGAATGTGAAGATCCAGAGTGCAGAGAACATGCAGTCATAAGGATCTCTCAAATCAAAGAACAACTTCAAGCGGGGAAAGAAGAAGTGAAGAATGCAGAAGTGGTGATGGCCACCTTGTATGGCCTCCTAGGATCATGAAATTCATTCATTTAAGAAATGTGTTCCAGAAGGAAGTGATTACTTTCAGCCGACTTTGGGAAGAAGAAGAAGAAGCTCGTCTCTGAAGATCAAGCTCTCATCTTCCAAAGAAGATCCCTCAATCAATGAGAAATATTAAGATCTCAACTCTTGAAGAACTTCTTATCCACCTCAGCATTCGGATAAGAAACGACGCTATCATAAATGAAGAAGTCGATGAAGCTGAAGACTCAAGAAGGAGAATACCCATGAAACAAATAAAGATAAGTATTCAATTGTCATTTCATGATATTGTTTTGTTACACATTTGATTATATTCAGTTGATGTGTTATGCATGATAGATTGTTTTCATTAATGACTGTATACTACTAATATGCATGTGATGGTTAAGTAGCTCATGGTGCTATACAACTCTCCATTGCTACTTATCAAACCTCTTTGCTGACATATTGGATTAGTGCACAATCTCAATAATGTCATGGTAGACATGGAAACCATCTAGAAATTCTATGTGAGATATGGTTGAATGTTGTATTGACTAAACAGTTGCATGATGCATAAGAATTTTTCGTTATGCATATGTTTTATGAAATAGTTCTAACCATGCAACTGGTGCATTTGAAATGCAGGAAAGGTCATGTACAGCCTCATTCAAGAAAAGAAGGATGAGACTTGTTCCAAAGAACAAGTGATGACAATTCAAGATTCACTCCAATAAACATGAATCTGAAGCTCCCAGAGTCAGAGACACCATGACGAAAGAAAGAGCTTCAAAGAGTTGTAGATCCACCTTGAAGGATGAAGGCCACCATGGGTACAAGAGATAACTCAAGATGAAGAAAAGAATGCTATGGAAGAAGCTATGATCAAATAATAACAGTTGATCATGGGGAATGATGTATATGATATGATGTACAAAGCAAGGTTCGTGATTCTCCCTAGAAAGAATAGACTATGACATGACATACTCTATTGACCAGTATATGTCAAGCATAGAACCACCTGTGCAGAATGAAGAAGGAAGATGATACTCCACTTCAGGGGGAGTGACTACAGAAGG
>LPNX010591069.1:87700-100986 GCA_001517045.1 Pseudotsuga menziesii | reverse complement strand
TAAATCTGTGTTGTTCTTGTGATACTGTTTCTTTCAGTGATCCTGCTTTATATGCTTTTATTATGAAAAATGAAATGATATACTTATGTCTTAGTTAAGAATATGAAAAATTCAACACTCTTCAGTGTTACAATTTCTATCATTATGGACATTTCACAAAACATTGCTGGATGCAAGGACCAGTTAAAATTTGGAGAAGAAAGCAAGATCAATCGAATGAAGTGAACAACTATCATCCTAATAAAGTATGGAGAATAAATTCAGTATTTCAATACAAAAATGATAGAAATCTTGGGGAAAACCCAATGCCATTTTGAAGACTATCAACCAGTAATATGAAGTGTACAAAGAATGTGTAAAAGGACATATGTACATGATTATCTGATTTGAGTATCTAATTAGAAAGGAAGAGAAGTTGGTGACAGGGGGAGCATTCCCTAAGGGGGAGTTGTATGATCAAAGGATGTTCCCTTTTCCAATTATGCCAAAGGGGGAGAGAAGTTGTGAATAAGGGGAACATGTTCTGGAGAAGAGTTATGGTGTTGTCGTTAATGACAAAGGGGGAGATTGTTGATTAAGTTGTCATTGATGCCAACAATGCATGGTAATTGATTCCAACAAGTGTGTCTTGGTGCCCCTTGAGGATCCCCTGAGGGTTAAATAGTTTCCAATGTCAAAGGATACATTTTGACTTTGTCCAATCCCAAGTCTAAAGCCCTTGGATCCCTTGGGACAATGGAAAAATCCCTGAACACCTTGTAGAGAGTGTTTAAGTACCCCTAAGTTGGTTATATAGTTTTACAGTTGTTTCCTTCATTCCCCAGTACCTCAACCATGCCCTATTGCCCTAGAATGTGTCCTTAGTGGGTCAAAGAAGTTGCAAGAGTCCAAATAACCATTTCAGTGGTCATTTGTGTTTGTTAGAGGTCATGGTACCCTAGGAGAATCCCAGGAACTCCCACACCTTGATGGTCTTGTTTATGAAGCTATGGTAACTTCACTAAAGTCCCTAAAAACCTTATCTTTGGTCCCCAAGCAATCTAAACACTAATAACACCCTTAATTCTCTCTGGACCTTCACTTTAGCCTTGAATCCCTCATGGTGACCCTCACATATAACCCTAGACAAAAGAAAATCCCTTATTTGATAATTAAAAGACAACCCTACATAAAACAAAGTGTGCCACACATAAAAGAATTGAAATATTAATTAATGTTTAAATGTTTGAATGTTTTAACAATTAAATATAATCAAAACATTAATTAAATAGTAATATTTAAAAATTTTAGAACATTTTTTTTAAATTAATAAAAAATTCTTGCATTAAACATGTTTTGTTGAAATATTAAAATAATGAAACATTTTTAAGCCTAACAAGAAATCGGCCTCACCAAAATGGTGACATATTAACTGTTTTAAAGATTTAAATAAAACACGTTAAAATAAATAAAACATAAAGTCCTAAACTTATGACTAAGGAAAGACCCTTTATAAAATGTTAAATTGTTAAAATAATTTTATATAATAGATTATGTAACCTCCAACGTTAAAAACTTTTAAAACCCAACTACCTTTTACCATTCAAATATTTAAATATTAAAACAACCTTTTAAAGAAACCAAAGTTAAACTATTAAGCCCTTCACTTAGTGGGCCTCCAAAATAAGGAAAAGATTTTAATTAATTTTTTTATGGAAATGTGTATAAATAGCCACCTAACGACCTCATTTGTAGACAGTAGCTTGGAGAGTAGCTCTAAAATTTGGATCACTATAGCAAACGCAGTAGGACAAGAATTAAAACCTTAATTTTCATTTCTGGTCTGAGATTTTCGGGTGTTAGGGGACTGATTTTTTTTTTGTGGACTGAGGTAATTTCGGGTGGGAGCTATCCAAGCCAAAAACCAGTCCCGAATTTGTTATCTACTACCGTTCTAACATCTTTATATAGTCTTGGTTTTGAACCTTTTTCGGTAGTAGACTGAGGTGGTTATAAAAGCAAACAAGTTTTCTTTTCGTGGGCAGTAGACTCGAGTCAGATCCGATATCTTACACTAAGTGTTTTAGATGAACAATCAACAGTCCCAAGTTTCTAAGATAGCACTAGATCCGATCTTGTCTGCAGAGTTTTGAAGGGTGAAAGAACCAGGCCCGAATTCTTTGGGGACATATTCCTTTGTGTCCTCCTGCCATGACCCAAGTAAGTATGAGTTTATAACTCACTTCAGACACTAGTCTGCAAGGTGACAAAGCAAGTTTCTACTGGCCTCATACAACTCCAGGATTGACAAAGTGGACAAATTTCTTTTTGGTCATCTGCATAAGGTATGTTTGAACAAGTAGATACAATAAATGAATACAGTATGTTTACACATACAATGTTAAGTATACATGTGTACATGAGTTGAAATAGCGTGAAACCAACATGTGAGTGTGAACATTTTGTTCTCTGTATAGTAGTATGTAAAGTAGTGTGAACAGTGTTATGAAAGAGCATGTACAAACTAGTATGAAAAAGAGTGCATATTATTAAAGTTTAATAGCAGTTTGTATGAACAGTGTGCAATACTGAGTGTGCAGTGTTGTGTGAACAAGTTGAGGGTTCAGTAGTGAGTAGTGCACAATGGTGTGCATAGAAGCATAGAGTGGAACAAACAGTAAAGTACACTATTGATGATGATATATACTATAATGATGTGATAACACATACCATGATAATGCACTCTATGATGGCGTACACACTATCATTGTTGATGCACACACTATGATGATACATGTATGATGTTTAGAAAGGAATTACTTGTTCATTGAGTGTGGTATACAGGGATGATCTGGCAGTGAGAAGAGAGCGGAGGCTATCATCAACAGATTCAAAGATTGGATTGGCACAAATTGCCTTATGTGAAGTTGGTTTGACTCAGATTGGCTAAGTTGTATGAGCAGTTGGATTGACTCAAGTGGATAGAGTTCGGTGTGCAAACTCAGATTGACCGAGTTGGATGATTAATTGGTACATCGTAATTGGACAAGTTACTGGCTCAATTCTGGTGCAGTGATGAGCAAGTGATGAGTTTATGAATAATGGTTAGATGATGAGCAATGTGATACAGTAGACAATGATGAATGGTTAGTAGTGGCAGTGGATGTGCGGTGTGGTATAGATTGTGCAATATAGTACAAGTGTTGATTAATAGGTCTGCAGGATTAGTGCAGTTGTGGTTTAGTAGTTCAGTTTCTATATTCTTACCAGGGTGGTAGGACGAGGCAAGGAAAAGAGGTCGTAGCCTCCTTTCGGTTGAAGCTGAAAAACTAGGGAGTGGTAGCTTCCTTCAATTTTAAGCCTGTAAATCAGGTGGTCGTAGCCTCTTTCCAGTTGAAGTTGGAAAATTGAAGTCTTTGTAATGAGGGGGTTGTTTCCTCCTTCCATTTATTTCTAGAAAACTATTTTAAAAAAGATTCTGTGGTTTTCCCCCTAGGACTTGGGTTTCCACGTAAAAATCTTGTGTACTGTGTTGTTATTCTTTCTATGTGATGATGATGATAACAACGTTGATGATGATAATATGATAATGCATAATATTGAATAAGTTGTTGATTGTTAAAGTTGAAAAAGTAATAAAAATTGCACATACAGATTCACCCCCCCTCTCTGTGTGCTTGGTGTGTCCAACAAATGCCACTCCAACACATGGTATCATTAGAAGCTTTTGAAAAATGTGTATTTGAGTTCATCAGACCAATTAATCCACCATCTAACTAGAAGAAATACATCCTAGTATGCACCGAATACCTCACAAAGTGGGAAGAAGTAAAAAAACTTGCTACAATAGATGAAACAAGTGTGGAAAATTTCTTCATAAAGCAGATATTTCCAAGATTCGGAGTCCCTAGAGAGTTGGTATTTAACCAAGGAACATAATTTACATCTAATCTCATTGAAGATCTTCTAAGCATAAATAAGATAAAGGAATAGAACGCTTCCTCCTACAATCCATAACAAAATGGCCAAGTAGAGGTGACAAATAGAGAGCTTGAAAAAAAACTCACAAAATTGTCCAACTTCACAAAAGAGATTGGGAAGACAGATTAAATGAGGCCATCCGGGCCTACGATACACCATAAAAACTACTACAAGGTTTACCCCCTATGAATTAGTTTTAGTTTATGTGCAAAAGGTAATGTTTCCTATTGAATTTGAAATAAAGACTATGATGATTCTTTCCACTCTCAACTTAGACCTATCTGCAACATAACAAGATAGAATTCAACAATTGAACACACTTGATGAATATAGACAAGAATCTCTCTCTAATACTGAAATAGTTCAATAGCAAAGGAAACAATGACATGACAAATATATCAAAACTAAGAAGTTTAAGGAAGTAGATTGGGCATTATTATATGACTCAAGATAAGTTTAAAGGGAAATTGACAACAAGGTGGTTGATTCCATACCAAATTGACACATGCTACGATAATGGAACAATAACAATAAGCACCATTGATGAAGCTTAGACTATGGATAATTTTAGGGTCTATATATATCCCATGGGCTATATTAAGGGGGTTACAAAAATTTAGTGGGCTATTTTCTTATATGGAAAGGGTTTTTTCAACTAAAATATATTCACCCAATTTATTAGAAAAAAAATAAATCCAAAATGAATAGCCTTCCATATATTAATGAGGAAAATGAAAAAAAAATCCCTAGCAAAATATCCCTCCAATCTATCTTTCACCCCCAATTTCTAGAGATTCTAGTGAAATCATTCCTTCACCCCCAATTTTTAGTAATGGAGGCTCCTAAGGGTTACTTCGTCCTCCATTTTTCTTGTAATTCAAGCATGTGGTTGCATTCACATGTATTTTTATTCAAGTTTATGTGATACCTTCTTTGATCCCTCGATTTCTAGTAATGGAGGGAAAATAAAGGGTTATTTTGTTTATATAAATGCTACAATGATTCATGGTTCACCCACATCGGATTGCACTTGTAGGGTGAAGGTTCAGGTTGATGCGATTCCACTTTTCATTCTTAGTTTTCTTGACATTTTAGTCTTTGCACAACATCTCCATTGTCGAAAGCTCATGTCTTGAAGGGGCATGCGACACATGCAATTTATCAGAGAACACAAACTTGTGCATCATGTTTTTTATCCAATAATTAACGTGGTATGATTTTTATCATGCTTTTTATGTTTTTTATCCATAGTCACAATAGATTATTATAGTGCAAATTTACCTTTTATCATTCTTTTTATCACGGATTATTTTTTAGGCCTATTAAATTTTAGGGCACTCTTGATTCAAAGGGCTCATTCGGTGTTATTAGGGTTTTATTCTATCCTAGGAGAATTGGTTCCGTGAAAGTGTTATAGTGTACAAAAGATATGGTTTATTTGACAACTTGTCATGTTTAAATTATTGACTGACATTCATATGTTGTTAGTGGATGCTACTCGTGATGGAGAGACACCACACAGTTTTTATATATTCAAACTAAATTTGACCTAGCTGTTTAAAATGTGCTTTTGTTAGTATCTTTCTATACAATTATTATTGGATATAAGGAGTTAATGAGAGTGTATATGTTCGTATTTTTATGTATGTTATTGTTGATGTTTAAGATGTTTGTAATATAAATGAATGCAGACTCATTATACTGGAGTGGCTACAGTGGAATGGTCATTATTTTGGATGTCTTCTTATAGAGTTGTCCAAAGCATTCTGGTATATTCTTTTATTTGTGTTGAGAATTTTGTGACTGGTAGATTTTTAATTCGTATTTCCAAGTTCGCCCATTTTATTTTTGACCTAACTTTGTTGGGTTCGGTAGTCTCGGTACTTGTCTTACGATATTTGGTGTTTTGAATGGGTCATTCAAAAGTAAAATGTTTTTTGGTGATTGGTTTTGATGTCTAATTGCTATGATCATCTAGAAATTGATCTAGTTATGTATGTTAAATATATGATTTAGTTGGATTTAGTTGGAACACGATACTTCATTTCCATCATGATTGTATATAATATGTATAGGGCATGTTTGACCTAAGATGTAGACATTATGCTATTTGATATCTAGTCTTTTGCATTCAATGAGGGTGCTAAAACAATTTTACCACATTTTGTATGCTTTGAAAAATTGCAAGGACATGGATACAAACACCTCCTCAGTTTATCTGAGGAAAAGTAGTCTTTAACATAGTAGTTCTAATGATATGTGTGATGATGCATTAATGTGCTTTCTATTCTTGTTAGTGTATGTTGTTATTTCTAATAACCATTGCAAGTTTCAAACTAACTCTAGAAATTCTAAATCAAATGACATATTCATATGTTTACTATCAACAAAAGAAAGGAAAAAGTGGCATTCATATCTACAAACAAATAAGCAGGCTATTTATTCTTAGAGGGTAGCTTAAAAATGAGATATTTGGAAAATAAGATAATTGGGAATTCATACACTATATTAAGGTTGTGGGTCTTGATAATACTCCATGTTGTAATAATGGTTTGTGGGTGCTATAATAACTCCACGGTGTAAAGTGTTCATTTCTACGAGTTAGTGAGTATGTCA
Source organism: Pseudotsuga menziesii (assembly GCA_001517045.1). Taxonomy (NCBI): domain Eukaryota; kingdom Viridiplantae; phylum Streptophyta; class Pinopsida; order Pinales; family Pinaceae; genus Pseudotsuga; species Pseudotsuga menziesii. Next base: position 94,410 of record LPNX010591069.1, on the reverse strand, counting down.
AGATTTGGGTCCCTGCATGTATGTTTGACCATTAAGGGTTGAGATAAAAAGTGGAATCCCCACTTGACCTGAATCTAGTTAGTGTAGTTATGTTTCACCAACACCTCTAGTTGTGAGTGACCCAATATTGTTTGTGAAATGTATAAATAAATCCCTCCTCTCTTCATTCATGCATTTGTTCATTTGAGGGTCTAGGAGTCAAGAGAATCGAGCTTCACTATATTCTCTTCTATTGCACTACCTTAGTAATATTCATAATCAAAAGTTGAGTCTTCCTAGCAAAATATTCACTAAGACTTTACAAGGTTTTATAATTTGATGAAAGATTTTCCAAGTTTTTACAATATTTTATAATTCATTGAAATATTCACCAAGATTTTACAATATCTTATAATTTAGTGAAAGATTTGCCAAGATTTTGCAAGATCCTATAATAGAATGAAATATTAGCAAAAAAATTATACATACATATTTTTTTATTGATAAAATAATGTTCAAATTTTTCTATATATTAGGGACATTCACCCATCTATTACACATATAAATTTCAAGGGTGTTCTTAAAATTATCCCTAGATTAGACTCCATTGTTGGTTATGTTAGTGCATAGTAACGCACTATGGATCATAAGTTAGAAACAGTCTTTTAAGTTTGGGTTCAAAGGTTTATGTAGGTCATAGATTCTGAAATCAATTAATGTGTCAAGTTAGGGTATTGGTGTGGTTATACTTTAGATTTTGGTCCTAAAATTCATTTTGGTGTTGTGTTTTAGTCCTTAATCCTATGTTAGTCATATTCTTGGTCCTAGAGATTCCATGACTAAAATTTTTATGAGAGATAAGATAAGGTCACTCATGAGTCTTTATCATAAGTTAAGATGTAATCATGTCTTTTTGAATTGCTCTATGGTCATGGTATGTTATGATGATTAGGTAAAGCATGCGCCACAGAAAGATAAGAGAATTCACAGCGAAGGTGAAACTGATGACATAATAACTAAAACTTAATTCTTCTATCATGATAATCTATTAAAAATGTTGATGTGACTAGTTAATTCGGTTTTGGAGTGCAATCATGGTTAGTATTTAAGTTTTAAAAGTTTGTTGCAAATTCCCTTGAAATTCACAACGACTGATTTTGTCCTGTCATATTATGTAAAATTTGAACTTCATGTTATGATAGTTTGTTTGGGGTTCATTTGAAGGTTTAACTGTCAGTTTTGTAAGTGAATCATGATCTAAGAGCCAAGTCAAGGTAATGCTGTGAATTTCCCTAAAGTTTCATGGCGCAAGTCATTTATTTCAAGTTAGTTTTGGAAAACCTTTGAATCTCATTATTTCTTAGGATGCTTTCTTAAGTTGCTAAATTCCCTTTAAAATGACCTACAATTCAAAACCTTGAGCTAAGATTCATTTTATCAATAAGTTTAAAGTTCGTTGCGAAGTCCTTATTGTTGTGAATTGCTTTTTAGACACGGGTTTACCTTGTCACTACAAACTTGCTTAGCTACTGTGAAACTCCCTTATGCCTTGAAAATCCACCTTTTCCCTTTTTTCGTAGTTCTCTAAGAATTGCACAGATCAGTGCGAAAACAAATTCGCTACAAAACCTCTAGTTTGCTACGAAATTTTATTTTTGTTGCAAATTGCTTGAATGCTAAAAAACAAAGTCTCTGTGGTATCCCTTATTACTGATAAACCTATTCAACTGCATTTTTCCCTTTGATGTTTCCTCAGATCCAACAAAATATCATATTCCCATAAATTTTCCATTTCGTAGCATTGCAATTCACTGTGAAATCTATTTGTTGTGAAATCACACAATCGCTGCAAAATGCCTTCATCATTGTGAATTCCCAAGATGCTACATTTTTCTTTATCGCTATCAAACCCCTATTCCCCTGTTCTAAAATTTACTCACTCTATATCTTCCCTATCACTGCAAAACTTCCCATGATGCGAAATTCCAAACTCAATGAGAAATCCACAGGAAACGTTTCCTTACAGGTAATGTCTGTTTTTTTTTCATGATGATTAGACAACCAAAGAAGAAACATATCAAAGGAGGAGAGTTGGCCAGGTATGAACCCCATGATATGAAGTTGATAGAATCTGATCCATCAGTGGTTGATATGTTTTAAAAGATTGGCTGCTTAGGTTTTTTTCTGGAAGCTACAAGGAAGACACATACAAGATTTCTCAATGAGGTTTCTTCTCCTACAGTGAGGATTGGTGCCATGAGGATATTTTGATCATAATGGATGTGTATTAGGTCCATTTCCATGCTTAATGGAAGAAATATTTGACTTATAACCTAAAGGAAGCTTATTTTCCTCCACATAAATGGTGAAGGCATTAAATAACCACAACATGCATATATAGTGGATATTTCACCTCTAATTAGGGAATTGGATTCCACTATTAGGTTTTGAGTACCCTTAATAGATACAAAGGCCATTACCATGGTAATAATAGGAAACCATATGGTATTAGTATCTTAATATTATAGGAACAAGGACCTTCAAGAGGAATTAAACCACCAAACAAGACCTCTCTATGGGATATTTGGTCTTTGAATTGGTATATGGGAGCCAATTGAAGGTTTTTAGCTATAGGGAAGGTATTCGTGGACTATACCAATGTTAGATGAGGAACCTAAGGGATGATGTGCTAATGGAATATTCTATGACTCAAGTTCCCTAAAGGAGGACTAAAATCAAAATGCATTAACTTTTAAAGGATTGTTGTCACACCCAATTAGAGATATACATGCCATTAGGAGGGTTTTCACTCTAAGGATGGGTCTTTGGGTTTTGAGCATGATTGAGGGATGAGAGTTAGACCACGTATAGAATAATGGAATCTTCTATGGACCATGCACCATGAATCAAGCCTCTAACTATGATGGTACAATGATGGTGCTCTAATCCGCATGTTTCCAAATCCCTTGTGCTAGATAATGTGATCTTAGGCCACTTACTTCATGGTTTCTCCATTTGTGATCCCTCTATTGATCATCCACCCACAACCTATCAACTATTTTCCTCCTTTACCACTCCTTCATCATGTCCCCTTCCTGACTCTCTACTCAATGGGTTATCTACAAATCTCCACATCCCCATCCATTCTTAGTCTCTTTTCACTCTACCTCCACTCCACTTCCATATTCCTCCTCTACTTCAATTACATTAACTCCCTACTGTACATTGACTCAACCTCTCACAACCCTTCCTTACTCTCTCATTATATCCCTAATGTGGATAATCATGGTATGTTTTTCCCTCTTACCTTATTCTTTCTTTTCGTCCATTATCTTACCCCCATATAGGATATAGGACCCTCACCCCAACTTGTAGGCTCTTTACAAGTAAAAAAACTCATCTTATGGGCTACTAGTAGGATACGGCTTGTCAACCAACACCTTATTAGTAGTTTAGGGTGGAATAAAAAATAGGTCAACTAGTAGCCTAGGTCATGGATATTTTGATCACACAAATATAATATCCAAACTTGTAGGTTGTGACCAATATGATATTGTAGAACGAGATCCGATATTATTGCAAAGAATAAATAATGAATAATTCATGAATGCCAAATTACAACCAAATATGCAGTCTCTTACCCATGTAGTCCTAGAATTGGAATCCAAACTATTTTAATTCTCAAACAATAGGTTCATGACACCAAAATATAGGAAATTCTTCATTCCCTGGGGGATTCTATCCACATGAACATATTGGATAGAATAAATAAACATGAGGAAATATCTTTCTAATAGATCTTATTCAAATAAGAGGATGAGACTTATGAAAAACCCTCAATTCTTATGGTTTTGTCACTAAGGGAAGAGACAAAGCCTATTTAGCATGGCGGTTGAAGAGATAATTTAAGCCAAAGTCATAGAGGAGTGCACCAAGTGGGCTTGTGAACTAAACTTATAGGTGAGATGAATTCCACCTCTACCTTTAACTACTTTAGACCCCATATAGGCTTGGGTTTTGTTTCTTTAGGATTACTTTTGTGATTTTGAACTAAACAAAATGAGTGCATTGTTTGGATTAAAATATACTCTTTTCTTTTTCTTTACAACTTACGAGGTTGACTACATGACATTTAGGTGAATTGAAAACTTGTCCACACATATATTCCTCGATTTTGGCTTCACATAGTCCTAAGTTGCAAAGTCCAAACAATACAAAGAACATATTGCAACAACATGAAAGGTTGGAAAATGGGCTCTTATTAAATATCTTAGAGTGTTTATTTGAGATTTCAATCCCCCTACCCCACCCCTAGGTGGAATCCTCTTGGAAATACCAAATGATTCCCTCAAGGTATTCAATATATTACGTGGGTGGTGGAATTGTAATGGGGTTTTTCTTCTTCTTTTCCCTCTATTTACTATGCATTCTTACCATCATATATTTTATTTCTAACAAAGAACTATGTGAGTCCCTCCAATATCATAAAAAAATACCCAAGTTATCATTGCCTCTCAATTTCCAAGGGAGAGACTGTTGTAAAGGAAAGTATCCTATGGCTAGGGTTTAAGAGGCCATCAACGTACTGGGGTTGAAAGAGAGATGTACAATGTTCAACAAGTATATATAAACAAGATTCAGAGATGAGAAAGGTCCACACCTGACTAACTGAAGGCTGGTCCAAGCTTTCTCTTCAATCCTCTTCTTGCTCCTCTCGCTCCAAGAGACCTACAAAACAAGTTATACCTTCCTCAAACCATTATGACCACATATAAATAAATGATAATCAAATAAATCTAAAATAACAATCTGATTAACATCATAATCTGATCATAAACAGAGATTCAATCACACATTGAACAATGATTTGGGAAGAAGAAGGACATCACATCTTTATTAATCTTGAAAACAAGTACAAATATACCTTCTCTTCAAGTTCGGCACCTCACGAAACCTTGATCCAGTTCTGCTGCTTCTCTTCTCCAAAGAACTCAGCCTCCAAGCTCTGCAACACAAGGGGAAGACCTCGAGGGCAAAGGTGTGGGCAAAGAGAGCTCCGATTCCTCCAGCATAACAATGTAGAAATTCAAGTCCCTTCTCATGGACCTCCCTACCTCTATTTATATGGGTGAAATAAGGTAGTTCGAAGGTTAGAGAAGTTACAGCAGTTAAGGAAATCAGTTAGATGACATAACTAATCTCCAATTAACTCGTGTTTTTATGTTTTAATGTTGAGAAACACATACGCGGGTCTGTAGTAGAGCAACCTGCGTATGATACGTGACTTAGTATAAAGGAAACCTGCGCATATATGCATACGTGACTTGTAAAACACGAGACTCGCGTATGATACGCGACTATGCCTTGAGGAGAGTCACGTATACACCAAAAACACATTTAAAGGGTATTTCTGGGCATTTTCAGACTTTGGTGTCTTCTAGAAAGTTTTAGCTAACTGAAATACCTTTCCAACGGCGCAGAAATGAGGTCAAACGGAGTTACAAAACTCAAGATATGGGTCCTCCAAGATGGGTGTTTTTTCAGTGACTTTCATGAAGTGCCGACATGCGACGAAATCATGGGAGAGTGGTCACAGGAAGAGAAGTGCCATTTTGGGCTATAACAGATGCCCCCTAATGTGTGAGGTTAGAGGGGAAGACGATAGCCGAAATACATTATAAAGGAAACAGCTGAGTATGGAGAGAGCAGAGAAATCAAGATCAAAAGGCTCGAGTGAAGGTACCTGTAAGAGAGATAAATGTCAGAAAACTGATCTCTGATACATACACGTCCATATACAAATCATCGCCATAAAAATACAGGCGGATCCAACATATGTATAACTGATGAAACTATCATGGTCGCTCAATATACAAAAAGGCGCCATATCAAATCTAAAGGAGTCATGGCCACAAATGAACAAGGTGGATCCATTCTCAACAATCGATCATAACCACAAAAATACAAGGTGGATCTATGTCTCAGCAAAATGTCATATAAAGTATAACAAGGTCTTGCGCAACTTGGGCAATAGCAAAAAAGACAAGCTATTGTCGGCCCAAGGTCTTCAATCCAAACCGCCCAAAAAAGGTACAAATCTTAACCATGCGAATAAAGGAGCTGAAGTCGAACATGGAGGAAGCCGTTTGATTACCGGTCAATAATGAAAACCGTTAACAAACGCGAGGGAAACCACCATTAATGAAAATGGTCCCCAAGGTACCTAGTACATTCTAACAAGTGTGATTACAAGGACTTGAAGTCGAACACTTGAAGAATCCATTGAGTAGGAGACATTAAGGTATTCCCATTACCCAATAGCGAGGGAAATTTCCATTGAGGACAACAATTCCCAAGGTACTGCCATAAAACTCTAAATCTCGGTCCCAGAGCAAGATGTGTTGCAGTCGATAGGAAGAGATCCGTTGGAAGGAAGGCATTAAGGCATCCTTCATCATCCAACACGAGGTAACTCAAAGACTAATTGGATATGGAATTGGTACTGAATTTCACGACAAGGAATGCCGAAGACATGATGTAATGAACGGATACCAGGGAATGGCCGACACAAAAGGTCAAGGCAACTGCAGAATGGCTGACAAAGGTTTAATCCTTGAACAGTGAGCACGACACAAAAGTGACTTAGGAAGCTTTTGACATAAAAGAACCAACGAAAAAAATCTACAATGTAGGAGACATTGACAGATTCCCCATATAATTGGAAAAGAGAA
>LPNX010591069.1:0-87280 GCA_001517045.1 Pseudotsuga menziesii | reverse complement strand
ACGCTCCTTCAAAAGCAGCATATACAACCTGAGTTTTACGAGTGTGAAGGAAGGAAAGATCACTCGGAAAGATCCATTTGATTACGAGAAATGGGGCTTAAAACAATAAACTCGATGCTTTGTTCTTTAGGGTTTAACGAGCATGACAGAGACATAAATTACACTCGGAATCTTTTTCATGTTTTGGTCCAGAGCACGAAAAAGAGAAAACTAAGCTCATAGCGGGGGTTCCTTTTCCGTAAGTTTAGTCCCTCAGGTCCGGAAAAGAGATAAACCTATGCCTGAGAATACTCTTCTCAATTCAGTAGAAAAGAGAGGGATCCTTTCTCGTATTATTCCACATGGTCCGAGAAAGTGATAACCTACCACCAATGTGGATGCCCATTCACATATTCTTAACAAGCCTGAACGGACAAGTTTACTCGGCAGTCAAGTCTATTTTGAGGAATCAGACTTGGGCCTCCTTACTGTTTTTAACGAGCTCGAAGAAGAGCAGAAAGAATGCTCTAAATGCGAGAAGACGAGTGTCATAGGCAGGCGAAACTAGTTCCAAGCGCAAGGAACAAACCTATGCATAATGCAAGGAAAGCGAGCAAGATAAAGACACTCGGGGAACATCTCCTCAAGGTAAAGGGAGTCAAGTTGCAAAGGCAAAATGGTACAAGGCTTAACGGCGATGAGAACAAAGATGAGGGCTTATACAACGAGCTAAAAGCGTGGAAGCCGGCATTAGGCTCATAAGCGCGAGCAGGGCACATGCAAATGCAATTACAACTTGAAGCACAAGGTGAGGCCAGTAAACAGTTGTGAATCCAACTAAGAATCCTGTCTCCAAGAAACAACAACATCAGGATCATAGTCCGAAGAAAAGATTCGATGGGGGTTACTTTGGCAGAAACACATGTGACTTTGCTATCTTCTATAAAAGGTAAAGTCAAGGCAGAATCAACCGAAGAAGATTCTATAGGACCAAGGATCGAGGGTTTATAATCAATAAGATCAACCTCAGAAGAGAAGCAAAAATCAACAAGGGAGATAGAGGTTGCAGGAACAAACTCAATATCCAAGGAGTTGAAAAATTCATAAGAAAAATCAAACTCATCAGGATCACTGACTTGCTTTTCAAATGAAGAATCAAAAGACTCAACAAAAACCAACATAAGAAAAAGGGAAGGCTTACTAAGCAAATCAGGGTTAAACTTAATCACAACTGAAAAAGAAGGTCAGACTGTATCAAAGACTCCAGGAAGACTTCATCCGAAAGGAGGAAATCGTCTGAGATAGGACACAAATCCAAACTTTCAAGTGGATGGACAGAGTGGAGAGAAGGCTCTACAATCTGTATAGGATGACTCACCCGATCAACCCCTGGGACCAAGTCCCGAGAAGGGAAGCATGAAAACAGAGGCTGCCTCTCAGTAGCAATTGAACACAAAGGAAAATAGGCCACATAGTTCACCTATGGTGGGGTGGTGTCTACAGAAACACTGGGAACCAATAAAGGAAAGACTTGGTCTCTAGTCTGGTCAGGAGATGGATCAAGAAAATCCAACTGATCAATAGTGACAATTTCTTCGCCATGATTAAAGTACATCACACGAAAAAATGTTGACACCACAGCTTGCATGGCATAGACATAATCACGTCCAAGGAGCATATTAAATTCCAAGGGGTCTTCTATTACCATGAAGTCAACTAAGACGGTCTTCCCACCCAAAGTAGCAGGAGTTTGAGCAAGAATTCCCAAGGCTACACAAGTTCTTCTATCAAACGCCAGTAACTGACTAGCAGTCGACACAAGGCTGGGAGATCCCATGCCTCGCCAAACACGAGCAGACAAAATACTAACTGAGGCTCCTTCATCAACAATGCAACGAGCAATTGTATAGGGTTCAACTTTGACCTTTATCTGGAAAGGTGCATGGGAAGGAAGGCGCGGCTCAACTAGGCTACCCCAATCAAAGGAAGCAATCCGAGGGCTTGGTGGGGGTTGATCCGAAACAAGTTCAGTGCCCCCTTGTTCAGTAAGTTCTGAACCGGCAGTGAAGAAAATGTGACTAGTAGACACTTCACTCTCCAAAGGAAGAGTGGGATTGATCGATACTGGAATCGATTCGACCGCTTCGTGAAAGTCACTCTTCGAAGGGAGAGTGGGATTGACCAAAGATGACATTGGTGCAATCACATTAGGATCACTCTCCGAAGGAAGAGTGGGATTGACCAAAGATGACATTGGTTCAATCACATGAGGTGCACTCTCCGAAAGAAGAGTGGGATCAACCAAATCTGAGATTTGTTCAACCACTTGATCAACCAAAGGTTGAGTAGGTTGTTGAGAAACTATAGGGTGTTCAGAAGACTGAAATCCATGAGTCTTGGACCACACTCTTCGCACCTCTGGGATAGCAGGGCATAGATGAGTAAGATGATCTCCCTTGCATAGCACACAAGGGAACTTAAGATGATGCTTCGAACAACCAGTTTTCTCAACTGAGTCAACATGACTAGCAGTGGCTGACTGTTTGCTCTTAGCATGACCTACAGAGGCTAAGAGTTTGCCCCCAGCGTGAAATACAGAGGCTGAGTGACTGGATCCAACCTCACTAAGAGAGGCTGGTTGTTGAGAGACTCCATAATGTTCAAAAACGGGATGACCATGAATCCAAACTCTTCGCACCTCCGCAATAGAAGGGCATTTATAAGTAAGGTGGTCTCCCTCATAAAGCTTACAAGGAAACTTGAGCTTGTGTTTTGAATGGGTAGACTTGTCAACAGTGTCAACATGACTTGCAGTGGTCGACGGGTTGTCTTCAGCTTGAACCACAGAGGCTGAAAGACTGCCCCCAGCATGACTTAGAGAGGCTGAGAGACTAGGTCCGACATGACTTGCAGAGGTAGGACAGGCACCATCAACATGAACAACAGAGGCTGAATGGTTAGGATCAACATGCTTTGCAGCAGTTGAGTGTGTGCCCCCAGCATGAACAACAGAGGCTGGGTGGATGGATCCAACTTGAACAACAAAGGTTGGATGGGGAGGTTCAACTTGAACACCAGAGGTTGAACGAGTGCACTCAGCGTGAACACCAGAGGCTGAGTGACCGGATCCGACATGACCTGGAAAGGTTTGAAGGATCCCACCAGCATGAACACCAGAGGCTGGATGGATGGATCCAACTTGAACAACAGAGGTTGGATGGGAAGGTTCAACTTGAAAACCAGAGGTTGAACGGGTGCACTCAGCTTGAACACCAGAGGCTAAGTGACCGGATCCGACATGACCTGGAAAGGTTGGAAGGATCCTACCAGCATGAACACCAGAGGCTGGATGGTGAGGTTCAACTTGACTTGCAGAGGTTGAACGGGTGCCCCCTTGCTTATGTGCTTTCTTCCTATTTCTCCTTCTTTTATTCCTTTTAGATTGCCGGTTACTAGTATCAGTACTTTCACCGCATGAGGTAGAAGGAGGAGGAGAACTAACTACAGGTGAAGGGGTAGCAGTGTTTTGATGCCCTTGATATAAGGAGCTTACTTGAGAAGCATCAGGAACATTCAGGACAGTTGGAGTGGAAAACAACCACACCGGTAGCCCTAGGGTGAATCTCGGAAGATTCAAGGTGGCCATCAAGGGAACACCAACATTTCCTGTGAGAGGAATAGGACAAGGAGCTCCCATCATGGGGATCTCTTGGTTGGTGTTCGAAGGGGTGCTAGCCATAGTTTCAAAACCAGAGACAAAGTCTGAGGTTGATGGTCAACCAAAATTACAAAGCAGACACCTAAAGGCCCACTAAGTATAGACAAACCACACAGCACTCACTATAAATTCCTAAAGCCCAAACAGACAAACGGGTATAAGATGCACTTTCCAAAAGAAAGCTGATGAACGATTACTTGGCGTCCTTGAGGTGGTTCTCAGGCACAAGCGGAGGAATCACCCACCACCCTCCTGCACTTTCCACAAGGGTTACCTTCCAAGCCCGTCCAAGGTCAACCAGAAATAACCTTCCGGTGTACCTGTGTATGAACCCTAGATGTCAAAGAGACTAGAGGCTACCTTAACTAAATTGACAGTCTGGGGGGACAGTCGTCAGCCGAACTCGTACGCATGGGCAGGGTAGCTGAGCCCGAAACTCTGTCTAGGACAGAATCCCCAGATGCGCAAAAGTCCTGAGTTGCGTTTTGACAAGGATTCGGAGGGTTATCTCCTTTGTCCAAGCCTCCACGCGGCCTCGTGCTTAACTCCCGTTTGAGAGGAGCTTCCCATAAACAATCAATGTAGAAAAGGATTTACCTAGTGATAGGCCAACTATGTCTGAATTTAACACTTGTGGGGAGTTAAAACTCCCTATCCCACAAGTCTAGCCTAAGCTAGTTGGTGTATGGCCCTATAAAATAAAACTTGCTAGCAATTTTTAAAATTATATCGTTTATTTTAAGGGCTGTTTTTACTCAGAGGGTAAATGGCATGAAACTGATGCGGTGTTTTGACTCAAGAAATGAAAACAAAATGACTAAGCAAAGAGAAATGAGATGCAAAGAAGCAAATAGCTATTCTCTTTATATTTTCCAATAGAAAGCTTGAAAGCCAAAAATGATCAAATCTTTTTGTATTTTTTAATTTTTCAAAAACAATGCTATGCTATGCAATCTAGACTAACAGCCTAATCTATATGCATATAAAGCAAAGATGTTTTTGTCTTTTTCTTTTATAAAATGCAAAAGAAAAAAAAATAGCCTATCAACTAAAGCAAGCAAATACTGAAAGCAAAGGAGATAGACAACTACTTTACACCCCAAAAACAAACCCTAGGTTTCCCTAAAGTTAGATATCAACCTCTCTTGAAAAGAAGGCTTACAAAGGTAAACAAGCCAACAACTCTGGAATGAAAAGATTGAGCATAAACACTGACATAAACAAGGGCCAAGAAGTCCCAAGTATCAATCTAAACCTACAAACAAAGGCTGCTCAGTACCTTGTCCAACAAGGTCAAACCAAAGAAAGAGGTAGGGGGAAAGCAACAAACAAGTTCTTTTTAATTTTCTTTTATAAGGGCAAAAGAAAAACTACCTACAAAGCAAAAGCATGCAGATAACAAGAACAAGATAAAAGGAACTCTGCTAAACAACCACCAAACAAACTCTAGAATGCCCTAAAGTCTGTATAAGACCTACCTGGAAGGAAGGCTTGTATAAAAGACAAGTCTACTAGTTTGGCAAGGTGAGATTAATCAACAAAACAAGAAGGAAACCCACACCAACAAGTTTCTGAAATCACACAAAGATCAATAACAGAGGCGACCAGAAACATGAGCCAAAAACCATACCAAGCAAAGGAGGTGGAGGAAGAGCAAAGAACAACCCAAAAGCTATAAAAGGCTTACCACATAGATATAAAACAACCAAAAGGGATGACACTAACTCCCTAGAGTCATGCACCTGCAGAGGACCCTAAAAGACCTACCCAATAGCCCACAAACAGTAAGAAAAATCACAAAAAGAGGAAAAAACATTGTTTACAGGGGGCATTCGCGACTGTCTATAAGTGCAACTCGCGAATGACTCACGACTGTTCAGTATAGCAACCCGCGAATGCAAGCAAGTATGCGTGACTGTTCAGAAGAGAAACTCGCGAATGGGTGGAAAAATTCCCAAAAAGGTCAAAAACCACCTTAAGAAGGCAGGGGAAGTGTGCTATCAGATTTATAAAGTGTTCCTAAGTGGCAAGAAGGACTTGAAACAATGTCAAAGGCTGAAAGAAATCAAGAGAAACCCCAAACAGACAAGGCTCTCCCCAGCGGAGTCGCCAGTTCTGTTGTAAAGAAAAGTATCCTGTGGCTAGGGTTTAAGAGGCCATCAACGTACTGGGGTTGAAAGAGAGATGCACAATGTTCAGCAAGTATATATAAACAAGATTCATAGATGAGAAAGGTCCACACCTGACTAACTGAAGGCTGGTCCAAGCTTTCTCTTCAATCCTCTTCTTGCTCCTCTCGCTCCAAGAGACCTGCAAAACAAGTTATACCTTCCTCAAACCATTATGACCACATATAAATAAATTATAATCAAATAAATATGAAATAACAATCTGATTAACATCATAATCTGATCATAAACAGAGATTCAATCACACATTGAACAATGATTTGGGAAGAAGAAGGACATCACATCTTTATTAATCTTGAAAACAAGTACAAATATACCTTCTCTTCAAGTTCGGCACCTCACGAAACCTTGATCCGGTTCTGCTGCTTCTCTTCTCCAAAGAACTCAGCCTCCAAGCTCTGCAACACAAGGGGAAGACCTCCAGGGCAAAGGTGTGGGCAAAGAGAGCTCCGATTCCTCCAGCATAACAATGTAGAAATTCAATTCCCTTCTCATGGACCTCCCTACCTCTATTTATATGGGTGAAATAAGGTAGTTCGAAGGTTAGAGAAGTTACAGCAGTCAAGGAAATCAGTTAGATGACATAACTAATCTCCAATTAACTCGTGTTTTTATGTTTTAATGTTGAGAAACACATACGCGGGTCCGTAGTATAGCAACCTGCGTATGATACATGACTTAGTATAAAGGCAACCCACGCATATATGCATACGCGACTTGTAAAACACGAGACTCGCGTATGATACGCGACTATGCCTTGAGGAGAGTCGCATATAGACAAAAAACACATTTTAAGGGTATTTCTGGGCATTTTCAGACTTTGGTGTCTTCTGGAAAGTTTTAGCTAACTGAAATACCTTTCCAACGGTGCAGAAATGAGGTCAAACGGAGTTATAGAACTCAAGATATGGGTCCTCCAAGATGGGTGTTTTTTCAGTGACTTTCATGAAGTGCCGACATGCGACGAAATCATGGGAAAGTGGTCACAGGCAGAGAAGTGTCATTTTGGGCTATAACAGAGACCCATAGTTTTGGGAGCGTTCATGATTTCAAGGGTTTCATGTGTTTGGTTTAGGTCTCTCTTGAGGGTAGAGTCACCCTAATTTCCTCTAATGAGTATTCAAGTTTCGTGTGGGTGTGTGTTAGAAACATGCCGCATCTACCTTATGAAGTCTACATTCTTGTATATTATTTCCCCTCCACTTTGTATGTTTTTTCCCATAAGGATTCAAACATGGACACACATTAGGATTTGTATGTTACATTATCCAATAGTCATGTTTGAGGAAGGTTTAATTATAATCTTTGTTTGCAAGATAAATAACATTTCCATGGAACGTAAAAAGTAATTGTTACATATCTTGCGCACAATATGGACACATCATGCACATGATGTGTCTATATGATGCACATGATGTGGACATATCATGCATGTGATATACAATACTCACATGGGACGAACAAAACATTTGAAATTAAACATAGTGAGCACACATTATGTAACACATTAAATATTTCTTCTCACATAACTACATGTCACCTCCTATCCTATTTTTGCTATGGATTTAGCTTTGCAGTAAATAAGTCTATCCTATGGAACTAGCTAAACCATGGCTAATGTGACATTTTTTTATAACTTTTGTGAACATATCTATGTTTCAAGGCCTACTACAACATGTTACAGACAATCATGGTTACAGACACTCATGGATGATGAAATTATAGACATAAAGAACCCTTTATGCATATTACACATATGTAATTTTTAAGAAAAAACATTATTTATACTATTTTAATATTTTTCTTGTGATGTAACTCCTTACCATTAAAAACACCTTGATGGTGTTTCAGCCATAACTTTATCATTTCTCAATCATTTCATAAGAAACTATATGTTGCACTACTAGACACCTACCTCTACGTGCTATAAAAATTCCAATTTTTCATAACTATATTAAGACCTTCAAAAGTTGCATTAACACGACAAATTGACTTCGAGGTCTCCTCACATAGATAATTATGAAAAATTAAAACTTGTCAATTTTATTTTGGAAAAATAGCAATGAACTTAACACTACTTCTTATGTACACTTTTACTAGTTTTCATTTATTGATTCCATCATAGCCATGGAAGATAAAGGATGCTTGTATTTTCATTTCAATTGCATCTAACATGCCAAAAGTAACCATCATTAGCTTGCACTCACCCTTAAAGAGGTGCAAAAGTTTCTCTTGTTTTCTCTTTATGCAATACATTTTTATTTTATTTTAATTAAAACATTTTATTTATATATATAATTAGTTTGAAAAACTTATTAATAGTTTTTTTAAAATGCTTTCCGTCTTTATCCTATTAAATTTAGTGATTCTATTTTCATTTTTACATAACACCATACCACAAATCTTATTAATAAAATTAAACAAAATTATAGTAAAATTATATTAAAAAACTTCAATATTATCTTTGATTATTAATATATTTAATTTATTATTTAAATCCCTTAAATGATAACAATTTTATTTTTATCATAGAACAAACTAATAAAAAATATATATATATTTCAAATCAAAGTGCACATATAACCATCACTTCAATCAATTATCAAGTGTGGCCATACTGATCCAAAGAAAGAACATCAAAACCAACCCGTGCCCATTTGGAAAATATCAATAAATTGCTTTTATGTCACATTCCCAACCAACCCAACCCATGCCCATTTTGAAATATCAATAAACTGATTATATGTTACATCCGGACTGTTTATAAAAATTATACCTTTATTCTGGACTAATACAGGTATCTTCTCATCAAAATGTCCAGTTACATCGTTTTTTTCTGGTAAAGATACATACTAATGATTAAAAAAAACTGATAACAGTTGACATGCTTGCTCACACACACTTCTAAAAACTGAATGTGATTCCCAAAATATGTACATAACTCGAGCGAATTTCATGCCAAAAGAGTTTTCCCATCTATCTGCCATAATGTAGGGTGGAGGCTGTAATGGAAGCCCCTCCACTGTAGGCGGAGCTGGTAGAAGCTGATCCCGCATGACCAGCATTTGAATACGAAGAACTGGAGCGAGAATCCTGTCCTGTTGACGATGACAAAACTACATAGATAGCCATTGGCCTAGTAGAAGGAAGCTCCATCATCTGTTCATTGGGATTAATAAGAACCTGCAGCGCTTGTCTGATTGAAGGACGCAGCTGAGGATCTGGATGTGAACAGGCAAGTCCCAAAATCAGTGCTCGGTTCATCTGTTCTTCCTCAAAATCACCATCCAATCTAGGATCCACAGACTCCATAACTTTTCCCTGCCCGTAAAGCCCCCAAATCCAATCCACCAAATTCCCCTCTGATAATGGCGGATTTCGCTCCACAACCCGCCTCCCGCTTGCTACCTCCAACACAACGACCCCGAAACTGAAAACATCGGACTCTGCAGTGGCCTTACCGGTGTATCCACATTCTGGTGCCACATAGCCGGGCGTTCCCGCCAACATCGTGGTGACCGCCGGATTCGTTTCGTCGTGCTCAATCAACCGGGCAAGGCCGAAATCACCCAGACGGGCATTGAATTCCCCGTCGAGCATAATATTGCTGGGCTTAATGTCCCGGTGAACGACTCTCTGCTCCCATTCTTCGTGAAGGTACAGTAGCGCCGAAGCCAACCCGCATAAGATTTTGTGCCTCCGGCTCCAATTGAGAGGGGGATGATCCCCTTGTTGCTTGAAGATGACCTTGTCGAGGCTTCCGTTCGGCATATAGTCGTAGACTAGCAGCAACTCGTCGCGCTCATGGCACCAACCCTGTAGCTGCACCAGATTCCTGTGTCGAAGCCGGCCTATGGTGCTGATCTCCGAGATGAATTCTCGTTCACCCTGTCTCGACCCGGCGGAGATCCTCTTCACTGCGACAAGTACCATTTGCCCCTCTGGACCTTCCAGTGTACCCCTGTAAACGCTTCCGAAGCCGCCGCTTCCGAGCAGTTCCATATTGCTGAAGTTCTTTGTCGCGATCGAAAGACGCTTGTAGGAGAATCGGTGAGGAGCGTACGATGAAGCCGCCGATCTGCCCTCCATGATTGCTAGCTCCCCGCTGAACCGCCGGCCTGAGATCGGTCTGCCTCGTCGTCTCCGTTTCTTAGCAACGAACCATGCCAACAATCCCAATAGCACGGCACCGATGATGATGGAACCAGTAAGAAGCCCGACCTTTAAACCCTTGCTTGTTGATTCTTTCCCCGACCCCGTTCCCGCGTTGGGGTTTAAACTCAAAGACGAGTCGGGCAAGATCTCCGAACTGAAATTCCAGTCCAAAATACGGTGAATCTCGAAAGAATTTCCCGTTGACGCCGAGAATCCCAGGTAGGCTGATTGCGGAACGGTGCTTGATAACTCGATTGTTTGATTCAAGACAATCGCGTAAGGAATTGCTCGATCTGCGTAAGCTGCAGATATTTGAAGGGTTTTGTTCCAGCCATCGTAATGGATCTGAACCCTTATCGGCCGCCCTGATTTGATTTGGATGCCGTTTTGTTCGAGATTGGCCGTCACGTTGGATTTTATGCCGTTGATGTCTATACCCACATGGTTGTCGTTCGGATCCCATTCGTTCTTGAAGGTGTCGAATTCGATGGCTAGCTGATTAGTTGTGTTCCCGTTTGTTGCTGAATCAAATACGCCCAGATATGATCCGTAGCTGTCTGCAAGAAAGGGTTTGTTGCTGGGGACTATAATGAAAGCCAGACCGTCGCCATTGAAATTCGCCTGCCCGACGGGGGCGGTGAGGTTTTGGACGAACAAGGTGAAGGTGGTCGTAAATGTGGCCGGCCAGACGGTGATCGGTTCACTGTAAATAACCCTTCCGATGCAGTTATACAACTGAGTATATTCATTGGCCGTTTGATTCGAAGAAGCACCGGATGTAGTGTTCGGTGATGGAGTGAGATCGATGTAACCAGTTGAAGAAGAATTAAATGAAGCGTTTCCCATGTATTTCAATTGATTGCTGTTGTTGTAACCGAAGGATGGGAAAGAGAAACTTGTAAAGTTTCCATGGGGTTGTGCAAGCGACACAAAATTCAAGACTGGAAACAGAAGAGCCAAAGCATAGAGCTTTTCTGTGGCACCGGGCACCATGGTAATTACAATTAAAAGTCGAGAAACTCGATAGCTGGGTATTTTTCACAAATCACAACTGAAGTTCACTGCCCTCAATTAAATTACAGCAGGAGAAATGGAAGTGCGGTAAATCTGTCAAACAAACAATCGGCAAAATCAAGGGATGTTTTGTAGTTTTGTACAGAATTTCAAAGCACTATGGATCTAATTCAGATATTGCTGCTAAAGGTGTGGAATTTAAACGGCATTTCAATAAAATTTACAAGAAAAAACAACTGAAATCTGCCTTATTCAGATAAAGGAAAATCTCACATCTGATGAACCAAGAAAACTCAGTAATTCTTAATGACGGGTCGACGATCTCTAACATTTGGATATTATCCGAACAGAAATCTATCATTTCCTAAACAAAGGACAGTAAAGGACACAGAGGGAACATGCCTGGAGTAAACCCTAATCCCAATCTCTTCAGTCCTGCTTCGCTTGAATTTTCCTCAGCAGCTTTCTTATAAAAATCAACTACATCCGAATTCTGTCAGTTTTTGTTTGGTTTTCCTAAACCATCGCCTTTGCCCAGATGGTTTTTCAAAATCCCAACAAGGTAATTCAAGAATTAAACTTCCATGCTTTACATCTACAATGCTTTGAAAACCCTGAACAAGAGACGGATTTGCCTGAAATAAAAACCAGTAATTAAACAGTCCTCCGCGAGATCATTTGTCACGCATCTTTAAAACATCCTGACGATTTTAATGGAGAAACAGGCTTAATTTATAAACACTTTTACTTTATCCTCTCATTAATATTTAATCTTCAAGACAAAGCTTTCAAATTCCCTTATGGTCAAACGACAATCTTGCTTTCAAGTCGCCTTCAGGGAAGCAATCGTCAGATCGTATTAACCCTAACCGTCCAAGGGTTTAAATAAATAAAATTTGATTTCTATCTAGAAAACTACGACCAATTTAACTCGTTTTGCAGGCGATGACATGTGCATAGGAATTGTTTATTCAGCACTAGTTCTTAAAGTTCCGAGAAAATCTCCTACTGGTGTCGACTTTTGAACACAGCCGTAGTTATTGGTAGGGTACCATACAGGAATCCTGATTTACCCAAAAATTCGGGATTCACAGAACATTTTTCGCTTCTCAGGACTTTTATGGTACAATACAAAAATACATTTAATTATTTTTTGACAAAGTTCCGAGAAACTCTGCTACTGGTGTCGACTTTTGAACACAGCCCTAACACAGCCGTNCCCTCGGGAGGGGAGCTTGTCCAATGCACACCGTCGGATTTCTCATCCGACGGTGTGCATTGGACAGGCTCCCCTCCCGAGGGAAAGTCTGTCCAGTATATAAAGATTCGCCGTAGTTATTGGTAGGTACCATACAGGAATCCTGATTTACCAAAAAAATCGGGATTCACAGAACATTTTTCATGGATCAGGTATTAAATTGGATGGAAATTTGAGTGTACCTCGTATCAAAAGTATTCGGTGGCGTGTTTATATTTAATAAATACTTCGTATTAAAAGTGTTGGGTGGCGTGTTTATATTTAATAAATACTTTGCAGTGTAGTATTTAATATTTTTTGCTATGAAGTTTTGAACATAGGTTGATCATATCTTTGCAATGTATAATAATATTAAATATAACATTATAAATTGCTTATTTAATACCTTAGTTTAATATGTTTACAGGTTTTGAGTACCTTTAAGTCGGCCTGAAAATATATATCAAGTAACAAATTTGGTGAAAAAATGAAGTATACCATATAGTTTTATAATTTTATAGATAAAATTAATAGTAGTAGAAAATTAAGTATTTATTTGACAAGATGGCTAGTAAATTAAAATGATTAAGATATTATAATTTTATGTAGATAGGTATTTAAATATTATATGAGATTTTCTATTTATTTGAGTAGATTAATAAGATTAACTAAAGTGTAATAATTGTACAATAGAGATTTATTTCGTGGTCTTATCTTGTTACACGTTTCTTTAACCACCCTAGTATTTGTTTTGTATTTATATTAACTCTAACAATCTGTTATGAATAATTGATATAAAATTATATATTTTAGTCTTTGTCTAAGAGTCACTTATCTTCACAACATTAAGTGGTTTGTCGTGCCTATTCGTCATTCACCCACCACTTTACTTATAACTATGCAAATATAAAAACTATCTTAACCATACATACTGAGAAAAGGTGGTCCTTATCCACTCACCAAGTACTTGAAACGCAAGATTCTCTTCCCTCGGTGAGCACCATTGGAAAACCTAGTCCTTTGTGAGTATCAATTATAAAATAAAATAACATAGATTGCTCAGATCGTTTGAGTAGTTTTTCATGTCAAAGTAGTCAAAATCACGGCGCGCTAAAGTCTTTATGATCAGCCAAAGTATGAATGGTGAAAGAGAGCGGGTGTCCCATCACATCGTCATTATGATTAGAAAGCTAAATTTTACTAATGAAGTGTCCTTTCGATTTCGAATTTCCTAAATTTTAGAGGTTAATGTGAGTCGTGAGTCGTGACTACCTATTTAATTTGTGAACCCCACTTGACTACATGAGTACGTGGAGCCCAGTAGGCTTTTATTTTTTAATTAAATTTTGATGCAGTCAGTCCTCCAAAACGACATGAGAATAGAGACAAGTAAAGACGGGGTAATAAAGAATCTGACAGGTGAGTTTACACCATGTTCGGCCGTGTACAGAGCTTTTTGCACAAAGCTAAAATATTTATTTTTAGCTTTTCACGTGGAACATCTGCTCCCAACGCGCGTGGGATAAGCGTTCACCTTTCAACGCGCAAACCGCTGCAAGAACCATGTTTTTCCAACGGTTCTAGAGAAGTATGTGTGTCGTCAAAAAACAATTTCAAATATTCGATTTACTTTCAACATTTTCAAATATTCTATTAGAGCAAAATCTAAATTTTTATAAATATAGTTGAAGGTAAAAAATGTTTTAAATTTAGGATACACTACTTAACATTCCAACCAAACCACACATAATACAACAATAAAATGTTATAAATTTAGAACACTACTTAACTTTCCAACTAAACCACATATAATACAACAATATGAATAAAACATTAACCATGTACACAATATGGAAGAAGGCTGTTCGGATTACAATAGTCATCTTCCGGGAGAAATGAAATTCTCCAATATCAAGTTTAAGGGGGCAAACTTCAATACAAATATTGAAATAATGATAAGTAAAGTAAATTATTATTTGAATTGCTTTAGTTATTTAAAATTTTTATTTTTTTAAAGGTTATTAGTTTTTCTAAAAGGTAATTTTTTTAAAGTAATTTATAATCATTTTTAAATTTATAATTTAAAAAAAATCATAATCACATGAAAAGGATTACATTACTATTTTTGTAATTACTTTAACCACTTTGAATATAAATAAATGTTCCATAATCACATTGAGAAGTATTGCATTATTATTTTATAATTTTCTTTATAGCCAAAAACTTACTAAAATCATAATTACAAGTGCGGATTTACATTCATAACTTTAATATTATCATTGAGCCTACGTCTAAATCTTTATCTTTTACTACACTACTAAAAGTTTTTTTCAAAAGAAAAAATTCCAGTCTTTGTTATTTAATTGAATCAAAAAACATCTTATACAAAATATCTTTTACTACACTACTAAAAGTTATTAACCTATCATTTTTTAAGTGTCTTCAAAAAACATTTCATTGAAAATATTATTTTTATATGTTCATTATATAAATATATTCATTTATTTAAAGTTTTTGTTCTTTACTAAAAATTTCATGACAAATTATTAATAATTCTCTTATAAAAGAAAGTTACTAAAACGCATATTGAAATGAGCATCAGTCATGTTTGGCGTACATATATAAACTATCGTGTAAGTTCTTTTCCAATATTTTTTATTTATTTAAATGAAAAGTACTATCACTTATTTTTATACACATACACACTCTACCCTTTACTATCATCTAGGTTCTTTATATTGTTCTCCTTATTTAAATGGAAAACACTTTCTCATGGAAGTTTAGAAAGGACATTATACAATTGAGACCGCAATTGTAAATTGTTTATATAATAAAAAAAACAATGTTATGTCTCCTTGTACTTAGTGAAAATCTTATGTTTTAGAGAGTGGATTCCTCATGGCTACTAGAGTTAAGGCGCAAGAGTTATGTGCCCTATATTATAATATATATGTGTCTTTTTCACGAAACAAGGCTTCTATTTTAAGTGCAAATTGAAGTAGGAAAATTCTTGTATCTAAGGTAATGAATCCAAATAGAAGTCTAAGGTACATGATTCTATGTCTTACATTAATAACATATATGTGTCTTCATGGAGCAAGGATTACACTTAAGTATGAAAGTAAAGTGGCAGCCCAAAAAAAGTCTCAATTTTAACCCTATTTTATTATAAATTTTTTTTTTTCTAATTTTTACCTAATTTGTTTCATATAGTGTCCTAGAAAATACCATTTTCAACTTAAAGGTCTTAACTAAAAGAAATGTAGCCCTTATATCTTCTTCTTTGGGCTTTCTCATGAGGGTAATCAACAATCTTAAGATTTCCTTTGCGCGTGTCTTTTTCTTCCATTGGAGTTGTGGGCAAAGGAGCCCCTAAGTTTTTTTCTTTCTTTTTCATATTCTNATAGTATTTATTATTTACTATCATTTGAACTCTCATATCATGCATAATTAGCTCACAACTATTATAATTTATAAAACTAGCAAAAAATAGATGGGAGATGGAATGCATTATAACTTCATACTCAAAGAAGATGTCACTAGTTTTAATTCAAACATCTAGTTCATGATGCAATGATGTCTATGTTGGCATGGTTGTCCTTTTGATTCCACCATAAATTATTTCAACACAGTTTATAAAGAAATAACATAAATATGCCAAAGTGAAATTATTCAGCTCAATGTAAAGGGAAATCTCTTCATCTGTTAAACCAAGAAAAATAAATTATTCGCACTAACTTTCCCACCATGTCTAACATGTGGTTATCATGGAATTGCATAATATCGAACATAATCTTACCATTTAATAAACAAAGAACTATGAGTGAGTGAGTGAGTGAGTGAGTGAGTGTGTGTGTGTGTGTGTGTGTGTGAGAGAGAGAGAGAGAGAGAGAGAGAGATTACCTATAGTCAACCTCAATCCTAACCTATTCAAGCATGCTTAGTGATATGAATATATTCAAAAAAGTGAATGATTGTAAGACTCAGTACCTGCAAGGTAATGTAGAAATTAATGAAGGTTCTAGATAAAACATAAAAGGAAATGTAAGCAATGTAAAAAATAAATGGAATAGAAGAGGGGAAAAACAAAGATTTCTATAAAATATAAAATGAAAATAGGAGAGAGAGGAATAGAAATTGAAGGTTAATCTCTTGGACTCCACATTACCCCCCATCTATCTTATATCTACTTATAACTTCACTCTCAAAGGTTTTTTCTTGTTGAATGGATAAAGAGAGGAGGATGCATAGAAATCCATGAGATGCATTGTAACCAAAGGTTGTCTTGTAATGTCCCCATACCCCATAATGTGGATTAATTAAAAAATTTTCCTTAATAACACTTGTTCTCTTTTCAAACACTGAGCATGGACGTTAACACACACTTCAACATTCCTTCTTAGGCTTAGAAACCACTATGACAATTGTTCCACCCTTTGACAGATCCATTATGTGACCAAAACTCTCTTCCTCACTGAACCTGCCATTTTCACCTTCCTCCTTCCGCACTTTTGCCTTCTGCCCTACAGAACTCGGAAGTCGGAAGAACAACTTCTCGACGGTATCGTTAACGGCCTTCCACCTTCCACCTTCCGCCCTCCGAAACTCGAAAGTCGAAAGAACAACCTTTGACCTTAACCTTTTCCTATTTTTCGCCTTCCACCTTCCGCCTTCTGCACTGTGGACTTCACAAGTCGAAAACTCCAACAAATGACGGAATCCTTTCCATGGTTCCTCCCTCCGCATTCCTCCTTTTCTCCCTCTAGTGCGAAACTCAGGAATCGAAACTTAACATGTGCCTTGGAATTTTTTCTGCGCTTTTTTGCTTCCTCCTTCTGCCTTCTGCAAGCGAGTCTCAGTGTGCGGAAAACCCACATTCTTCCTTGTCCAACTTTCCCTTTTTCGGTTTTTGCCTTCCTGCAGGTGGATTCCAAGGGGCAGAAACACCAAGTCAACTGCTTCCTGGCTCTATAACAGGATTCTAGCCTCCACGAACTTAGGAAAATACTTTGAAAAAACACAAGGAGTGTACAGAAGTAAAATGCAGGCAAACATAACATAAGTAAACTTCTACTTAACCATCAATAAGCATTCAACACAAACTTAACAATTCATAAGAAAATGCATTGCAGAAATAACATAACAGAGAGTACTTATCTTGGATGATCAAGTTGTCCCGCAACTAGCTATGTCGTTGCAACATTCCACTCAACCATAGGCGAGTGTGTTCATTAATCTCTTAAAACCACTGCCACCCTCGAGTTGGGCACGATTTACACAAGGAACTAGGGAACAACAGATTCACACACATGCAGATCAAAAAACACATTCAAGCCAACAAATGGGTTCACGGGATACACAACCAAGCCATCTCACAGTTGGGTTTATCAGACTATCCAGCCAATTTCAGACCAGGTTGGATTTATCAAGCTGCAAGCTTATAAGCCAAACACGGCTGGGTTTATCAGGTTTACTCAGGAAAGCCAACATACAGTTGGGTTTATCAGATTGTCCGCAGTTAGGCCAACATCTATATCAAGGACCAACAAAGCCAACAAATGGGTTTATCAGCCATTCAACCAAGCCATCATTCACAATTGGGTTTCACAAGCTGTACATCCAAGGATCACACACATGGCCCAAAGAACAACAAGACACAACCAAGCCAACAGATGGGTTTCACAGGCTACTCGACCAAGCCATCTCACTATTGGGTTTCATAGGCTATTAAGCCAAGCCAGCTAGTTGGGTTTATCATGTTGCTAAGGTAGTGGACAAGAAAAAATGCTAAGATAGTGAGCTCATCCACAGAGCTAAGGATGCCTTCACAAGATCTATATGGCCTGGAATCCACATTGCCTACACACCCAACACAATGAAGTGTCCCCTTCTCTACTCCATAGTCCCTTGGGATACACCTTCCCTTCCAGTTCTATTCAAAATGTGCAGAGCATATTCACCAACCACTCTTATCTTATTATGAGGTTTCACACTAGGTTTATCAAGTGCATTCTACGTCTCTTCCACTCCTAAGTCTTGCATATGGTTCAGACCCAAACCATGGTGCACAACACAGTAAACCACAGGGAAAAACACAGCCACACAGGCTTCACTCTATAACATAGAGACAACGGGGTTTACTTACATACCACAATGTCACTCAGACAGACACTGCGAAACCCCGCTTCCGCGACTCAGGGTAGTCGAATAGCAACAACACCCGCTTGAATGAACACTGTGCATGAATGATAGAATGCACAAGAATGAAAAAAAGTGAAAGAAAGATTTCCCATCCCGAACTCCTCAGGAACAACAAAACCTTCTACGTGTCTAGGAGAAAGGACAGACTGGGAACGCACCACATGGTTACTTGCTGCATAAGAAAGAACACGGCCTCCCAGACTGCAGGTCTATGCAGACTTACTTAGAAAAGAAATCAAACTGTCATACCTTGCTCTGCCCAAGGCATTAACTACCTCAACCAACTTCTGGAAGAAATTGATGATTGAGGACAGACGACAAAAAGGCAGTTGAGGGTTCATGGGTTTCCCCATTGACATCTGGTCACACCCTATTGGATTAGGAGTTTGACTAACTCCCCACCCTATCCCTTGTGGAATCATGCCCCCATTTCTTTCACGTTGCAGTCCCATAGCTAGCTATGGTATTTTATTAAGTTGTGCATTTACATGATATTCAAAAATATATATTGTGCCTGACTTAGCACAATGAACCATAGGCATCAACCTTGATCACCTCTACACAAAAAACCAATCAATGGCAGGGCCTTGGCCTTGAGCTCCTTGCCACGATTCCATACAATATTTACATCATGTACAATCAAAATACCATGGGGTCAAAACTGAGGTATTACATGTCTAAATAAGATTGAACTACCATTTGAATGATGGTTTTCCTATTTGATTTTCGAGGGTAAATATTTTAGTCTTTGACTAGTTTCATTACTATGTAATTGCTTCAGTTTTATGGTTCTATGTGCGTTTGCATTATGAAAACCACACTACATGAGTTCTCTCTATCACCTATGGCCTATTGGTTTTGAGAAAACCATTGGTATTAAAACTAATGTACCCTATTTATTATGAATATGCTCACATGGTTCAAGTGTGTGAGCATTGATAGCACTACAACAATACAAGTATCTAATTTTTTTTGTATTCCTTGGATATTTATACTTACATACATTTTTGTTAACATCCACATAACATCTAGTTGTTAATTTCCTTTGAGATGAGTGGCTTATCCAAGAACTAGAGGTTAAATCCAATTGATAGAGGTTACAAGCCACTCATCTCAAAGGTATTGAAAATCAATGGTGAGAATTTCATGATTATTGGAAGATGTTTCTAATTTCATTTCTAAAGAGAAGCAAAGAAAATATCATGAGACCATTGGCATTCCAATATCAACCTACATGTTCAATTTCTCACCTTATTGAGCTCATACATCGATTCTAAGCTAGTGGTGAGGCCATACATGAAATATACATTATGGTCCTAACAATTTTCAATTCCTTGGGGCCATGTGAATGTTGTTTGTTGGGCATTAGGTATGCATTGAATATTGGGGATATACATAGTTTGTTTGGACATGTGTTGAGTAGCAAATGGTGCTGTGAATTGACTATTATAAACCATAAATTGTTAAATCACTCCTTCCCCCCATTATCCTGTTGGTGGGTGGTGTAAATCATTTGGTCCATAATTTTGGCATGTAGTAGATTATCTTATTGTTAATGTCTTATGAAGCCATCTAATATAAAGTGTCTACAATTTCCAACCATGTATATGATAAGTATGAGTGCCAATTTATTAAGTTGAGTTCTCTTTTCCATACATTTCATAATGAGGTAATTTGAGTGAAAGTTTACAAAGAATTTAATAATACCCTTTCTCTCAGACTAAATAGAACTTATACAAATTGGAAAAGGTTGAAAGCTTCTCTTTCTTTTTCTTGGTGGTTAAAACCATATTACTAATTAGATCTTAGCACTTGATCACTCAACCCATGCATTAATGATTCTATTTTTAAGAAGTGGGATAATATTGTTTTCAATGGAGCAGTGGAATTCCAATAAGAGGAAGATAACCATAATTATTCTTCCAAATGATTGATGATAAGTTTGAGTATTTGGTTCAAGAACCATTTATGTCATGTCCCCATCCATCTATTTGACTAAAGGAATGGGATATTGACAAATTCCCCCCCATGGACTATAGTATGCATTCATAAATCCCCCCCCATGGACTATAGTATGCATTCATAAACAAGAAATGCATGAATAAATTTGTGAATGTAAAACAAAACAGGATTAAAAACTCTATCCACACATACATCAAATATAAATAGGAATATTTTATAGGAAGAAAATCAAATCATTCAATAGTCAAATACAAACAATACTTATCCTTTAAATGAGGAGATCTAAGAAACTAGCTGTGTAAGGGAAAATTTCCACCCAACCGTAGGTATCAATTGTTGATAACACCACCGAGTAGGGATATAAATCTACCAAGGCGAAGGAAACAACCACATGCTACACTTTGTCCTCAACCCAACCCATTTTCTCTCATGCTTATCCAATTTTCCCATCTTATAACAATGCAATAATCTCACTCAGCACTACAACAAAACCCTTAATTAGCACCTGTTTTATCTCCCTTTTTAGTATCCACTATCACTTTTAGTGTATTTTTCATCATTTTTTGGAAAAAGTGGACGCTTTTCCACGGGATGGCGCTTTTAATGGTGTTATTTGCGCCCCATTTTAAAAATTGACGCTATTTTGGATGCTAATTTACCTCCCAATTAACATTCCATTTAGCCTACCAATTAATGTCCTAATTAGTGTCCATTTAATGTCCCATTTAGCATCCCATTTATCTCCCCATTTAACATCCCATTTATCATACCAATTAGAGTCCTAATTAGCTTCCATAATAGTATCCTAGATAATGTCCAGAAGGGCCTCCAAACTAGCCTCCATAATAACACCAAACATAGCGCCATGTATAGAGCAAGGGATTTCGTCCGGAATTGCTCGATGAATTGCACTAGAAAAAACATCCAAGATAGTTCCAAGTATAGAGTCGAGAATTGCGCCTAGAAAACATTCAACATAGTGACATGTATAGAGCCAGGTATAGCATCTAGAATAGTGTCACAAATTTCGAAAGAAACTGCGGTAGGAATTGCGCCAGGTTTAGAGCCATGAATTGTGATAAAAAAGCGTCCGACATAGCATCAAATATAACGCCAATAATAGCACCAAAATTTTTGCAATGAAAATAACCAAGAATTACATAAGGAATTGTGCTAGGAATGTTGCCAGGCATAGCGTCAGGTATAGAGCTAGACATAGCACTAGTAATTGCGACAAGAACTTTAGAAGACATTGTGCCAGGAATTTCCCCAAGAAAAGGGCCAAGCATAGAACCAGGTATAGATCTAGGCATAGTGCTAAGAATTGCACCAAAAAAAGTGTTAAGAAAACTTCATTGTTGCATAAGCGATATGTTAGATTTTAATGGTTATATAATATCTATAAACATTTAGCATCATAACCATAAGCAAAGAATCACTGAAAGAAAGACAAGCACAATCACACAAAAGAAAATAGAGATTTATCCTAGGAAACCCTCATGGGGAATAACATCCTACAAAAATTCCTCTATATAGAATTCGACCAAGTAGAGTGTAACACCCCAATAACAAGAATAATAACTCCTCTTCTACATTATAATCTCTCTCTGTCTCTCTCTTGAACAATGCTTGAGTGAAAGTGTGTATGAATGAGAGAGGTGCCTCGCCTATTTATATTCATTAAGTGAGTGACTTAAATTCCTAACTAGGTCATATAGGTTCTCTTATTAGGGCCAACATACCTAGGAAAACTCAAAATACATTTATAAAATACTTTTGTGGGTACTATTTCCCTGAATTACAACGAAGGTTTTACCTCATGACTTTTAAATGACCAATTACATCAAGGACATCTCCGAATGGAGGAATAACATATCTGAAGGAGGAATACAATAAAAGTACAATAGAATGTCTTCCAAAGTTACATTTCTTTAACACTCCCTCTTAACTAGGAAGGTATTCTATATCAGTAGAAACCACCACCACAAATGTACATCTAACTGGTGAATCTTTATATGTCATAGGAAGTTTTGGAACAACATCATACATCTTCATCATCAACTTGGAACTGCAACATCATTAGTATGTTAATACCGAGGCATCCTCATTTGCAACATCAGTATGTGAATACTGGATCATATTCTTCAACATCAATGTGTGAGTACCAGATCATCTTCTGTAATATCAGTATGTGAATACTAGATCATCTTCTGCAACATCAGTATGTGAATAATGTATCATCCTCTACAGCATCAATATGTGAATAATGTATCATCTTCTGCAACATTAGTATATGAATACTAACTTGTCTTCTACAACATCAGTATGTGAATACTGAATCTTTTTCTGCCACATCAATATGTGACTACTGAATCATCTTCTTCAACATCAGTATGTGAATATTGAAACATCATCATCATCTGAAACATTAGTATGTAAATATTGAAACAACAACAACATCACTAGCATGTTAGTGCTAAAGAAACATCATCAATAAATGCTAGATCATCATCAGCATAGAGATGCTGGAACATCATCATCATAAACAACATAAAAATGTTGAAACAACATCATCATCATCAATATAGAAATACTGGAACTGTCTCATCAACATCACAATAACATCAGTATGAAAATACTAAACCTACCACAACAACATCAGTGTGAAAATGCCGAACTTGCCACATCAACATTAGTATGAAAATATTGAACTTTCCACATCAACATCAGTATGAAAATACTGAACTTGCCACATCAACATCTATATGAAAATACTGATACCACTACATCACTATCTTGTCTGACTTACTAACCGTTTGGGGGCCGACAAGCCTAGTCAAACATATTGATATCCCTAGGTCCCAAACAAGCCTTGTCTGGATTACTAACCCTTATGGGCCAACAAGCCTAGCCAGACAATATGAAACCACTTCTTTCCCTCTTTTCCATCTAAAGCAACAACTCGGTGGGTTCTCTGGTAGACCCATCTGGGCATTTTACTTGACTTACTAACCCTTTCAGGCCAACAAGCCTAGTCAAACAGATGGATCTTCCTGGGGACCTACAAGCCTTGGCTGGCTTACTAACCCTTTCAATCCAAACAAGTCTATCTAGACATACTAATGCCCCTAGGATCAATAGGATAAGTATGGATTACTAACCCTTTTGGGATAACAAGCTTATCCAAACTTACCCTACCATAGGTTGAGCTACCACACCACTGCAAGATAAAATCCTTATACCATCTTCTTCCTCTTTTGAGGGAGATCCTTTCGGACTACACCAAGATTGTCTTGAAAGTATTCAAACTTTACATGAGACATAGGCTTAGTAAACACATCTACTACATGTTCCTATGTAGGAACATACTTGAGCTTTATATCTCCCTTCTGCATCTTTTTCTTTATCATTCTTCTCTTGTACATCTGCAACTACATTGTGCATCCACAACTTGCATCATTCTTCTTTTGTACATTCGCAACTGCATCATTCTTCTCTTGTACATATGTAACTTCATCATACATCTGCAACTTTATTATTTCTTCTCTTGTAGGTGATTGCATACAATCCTTCCTACAAGTCAAATACAGTTTTATGATTAGAAACATTTCATAGAATATAATGACAATTATTATGCATAAAAGTATATGTCATATAATCATGCAACTATTTCCGCTAATGCGACAATCATTCATATCCCGTATACATACGGTAACTTTATAGATGCCTTCCATCTTGCCAAGACATTATGTCAGCAAGGAGGTTGCATTCTAAATAAGTAGCAATGGAATGTTGTACAACAACATAGCCACTTACCCATCACCTGCATATTAGTAGTAAACTACAAATATTCTAATATGCATAATACATTTCCTAAATCTAGAAACATATATGTGTACACAATTGAACAACTAGATATATAGGAAATGACAATTCAAATACTTATCTTTGTTTGTTTGGTAGACTACATATTAATCTCTATCTTCTTAAGTTATTGGAGTCTCTCCTAATGTGTTCAAATTCATCATCTGATTCTGAGGGCTTGTTCCTATCTTGCTCATGATCAGAAACACTAAGCAAGTTTTCTTACACCATAAATCAGATAGAATTGTGTATTGGTGTTGAATATGTGTGTCCTACCAATGCATCCCTTCTTACTCAATGCTAAAATGGATAAGAAAAATGATCATCATATTCATCGGTAGAATTCTTCTGGATCATATTTCTCATCACTTGAGGAATCTTCCCTTGCTTTCTTCTCAGCTGCAATATATTCATCCTTGGTTGCACTGAGAGAAACATTGGTTTGCTTTCTGCAACATGTTGGAGTGATATTTATGTTTGTAGCACTGCCAACCCAATCAAAGTCATAATATGTCTGCAAGAAGATTCTCTGGTCTCTCGCATATATGAGACCATACTCAATTGTACCCTTTAGGTACTACACCATTTTATCTGCATATTTTACTTGGATAATGAAAATATCCTCTAGATTTCATCATACATCTAATCCCACGAATCATGTCAAGATTCTCGAACTTTGAGATCTACCCTAGTCATTCCCTCTGAGGTGGAGAACCATCCTCCCTCTGCATCTTGTAATCTCTGCATTAGGACATAGGAGTGATAGGTAGACTCCTATGTTACTAATCTTCTTTGTATCCATCTATGCCACCTGTCAAGGTCACTGGATATCAAGATCCTCCATCTCAAACTTTGTTGCAATTGTTCTCTTGCACCCATTTATGAGCTTATCGTCCTTTGTATGCTTCTATCTTCAACCTAGTAGTAAAGGTTGGGATCTCAGACACTCTAAGTGATCCTCAATCTCCTCATGTAACTATATGTGCTATCCCATGGGTTCCTACTTAGCTTGTACAAATCCTTCTGTGCATAGGTGGTTCTCTGTAGAGAGTCTCAAACCCTATAGGGCTCTTGATTTGTTCTTGTACTTTGATTACACCAACTATATAGTGTAATATGCACCACTGAAGGGGTGTGTCTAGCCCCTAGAGAATTGTCTTTCCATAATTGATTCTCTCTTTATGATAGAAACCACAAACCTTGCCTTGTATATTTTGATACTTCGATATATTGTGTACTTGATCTTGTAGATCTACTTGGAAGGCTTTACAAAACTTCCCTTCAGGTTTTTAAACATCATTCTATATGATCGACTGGTACTTCTTGATCATATAATCCTTCCATTCTTCCATCTTGGAGACATTCTTTCACAAAGTGCCCTTTCTCATCACAATTGAACATCTGAGTTGTGAGATGTCCTTCTTCTGAATCTCTTTTATTATTTGCGGGATTGTTCTTCCTACTTGTTCTTTCTCTTCTTGGCATGAGTTGTTAGGGATTAATTTTCATATTTGTCCATATCTTCTTATTATTTCATGAATCAAGCTTATTCTTACGTGCATTCATCCATAGGTGAGATTCCTTCTTGAATGAAGTATTCCCATGAACTTGGGAGACCATTCAAGGTTGTAATCTCCACTTCTACTTCTTCGACATTGTCTCCAATGGCCTCTAGTTTCTTCTTGATATAAGAGATCCTTGTGAACTAATATTGAATGCTTCATGATATCTGTATCTTCACATCCTTGAGTTGTGTTCTCAAGGTCATATTCCTGTTGATGTTATTTCCTTTGTACAAGTGGTTCATTTCATCGAGCATATCCTTGGGAGTCTTCAAAGATGATACACGTGAGATCCAATGGAGACATAAATAATCCTCTTGGCTTTGAATAATTTCTTCTTGTGATTTTTCTTCATCTCCCTCTAGAGATATAGCTTCTTGTTTGACATAGTTATCCAAGTCAAACATCTTCATGTATGAGAAGTTCTCTCTACTTCCATGCTTGGAAGTCCTTAACTCCTTCAAGCTTGTCCAATGATATTGCTTCAACTTGATGCTTACTTGAAATATTTTCTGAAAGACTGCTTCTGGTGGACCTAGGGTTTGATAGAGAAAACCCAATCTTTCAAAAATGAGGTCTCTTTTATATATGATTAGATATAAATATGTGCCTCCTTAAGGCAAGCTTAGCAACATACTTATTTTCCCCAAAATGTGGACATAATTGCAAAATATCTGATGCCCTAGTTTTCCTCGGCAGTAGTGTTAGGTAAAAAATTGAAAGTCCACAAAATGAGAAACTTATTACATATAAATATGTTCCATCCTAGGTCGAGTTTGATAGTCCTCCTTTTTTAACTGATCGGTGGGGGGAAGTTCCCAGAACAGGAAGCCCTAGTTTTCTCCAATTTATCTTTTAGAAATGTATGATATTTATTTTGTTGTATCTTTGAAATTACTACTCCTTAAGGTATGAAAATTAGTACTGAGATATACTACTTTATCTTCTTTCCAACCTCATATGTTAGAGTATAATTGGATTCACCAAGTGGAACTTATGAGAAGTTTTCGAAGGTGACTTGTTTGAGGACTGTTCAACATAGAGAACTTGTATGGAAAGCCACATGTCACTGATTCACCTTCGGGGTCTGAAACCTGGACCACATAAACTACAGTCCATTCCCTATCTACAAAATCTTGTGAAATTTCATTTGGACCTTCCTATCCTGAGATATATCAATTATCCCTAGGTCACCTGTTTAAGGATGAATTCTTGGAGGGGATGGAACCCTAAGTTGGAGGAATCATATCTCCTAGATTATAGTGAATATGAGGCTGGAATGCGCACACAAGGTACAACAAGATTTCATATTAGTTCTGTCAAATTATTTTCTTCCGATCCTTCTCCAAAATTGAGTTATAACGAAAATTCTAAGATGACTAGATTTTTCTTTCTAGGGTTTTTTAGGCATCAAACCCTAATCTTTAGTAGCTACAATTGTAGCAGTGTTTTAGATGCACAAATACTTATTTCAGGGTGTCTTTGATACCATGTTATATTTCAATGGTTATACAATATCTATAAACATTTAGCATCATAACATCATAACCAAAAGCAAAGAATCACTTAAATAAAGACTAGCAAAACCACACAAAATAACACAGAGATTTATCCTAGGAAACCCTCATGGGAAAGAAAACCCAACAAAACATACTCTATATGGAGTTAAACCAAGTACAGTGTAACAACCCAATAACAATAATATAAACTTCTCCTATGCAGTATACTCTCTCTCTCTCTCTCTTGCACAATGCTTGAGTGAAAGTGTGTATGAATGAGAGACACACCTCACCTACTTATATTCATTAGTTGAGTGACTTAAATTCCTAACTAGGTCAGCCAGGTTCTCTTATTAGGACCGACCTACCTAGGAAGATTCAAAATACATTTATAAAATACTTTTGTGGGTACTATTGCCTTGACTTACAACAGAGGTTTTACCTCATGAATTTTACATGACCAATTACATCAAGGACATCTTCGAACGGTGGAATAAAATCTCCGAAGGAGGAATACAATAAAAGTACAATAGGATATATTATGAATTTACATTTCTTTAACACGATAGTGCCAAGAATGTTGACATAAGTAGCACCTAAATGGCCATTTTGGCAACTAAGAGACCCTAATTAATCGTAAATAACTCTATTGGAATCCTCCTATCCCTAATGAAATTAGGGTGTACCCATGAAAAACATGTTGATGATGATAAGCCCACATGTGTGTGGCTCATTGGAGATTCACTTGATATGAATTCAAATATTGTAAAGGAGATCACAAGTTCAAATCACACCCAGGATTACCCGTGTCCCATGCTCGTAGGAGGTTGTGGGTCACATAGGGGTATAGTGGTAGTAGGAATGGATCCCTCAACCTCGTGTCATGCAAGTACCATCCCAGTCCCCAGTTGCCGATTCCCCTAGTCACAAAAAAACAGGGTGTTGCTGTTGATGATGATGATGCATATTGATAATGATAAATATGGCCAAATTATTTTTACAATATTTAATGGGATGTTAATGACACCATCGATGTCAATGCCATTAATACTGATGCAGGTAATTATAGAACTATTTGATATTAATTAGTCCTAATGGAAACATAAATCACCCTAATGGAATCGAATTGACCATAATAGCCCCTAGATGTCCCTAGTAGCATCTAATTGTACCTAAGAACATTTGAGTGACCCTAATGGAACTTGAGTCACCATAAAAGCATGCGGGTGATCATGTCGATGATGGATGATGGAAAGGATATTTATGATGATTATTATGATGATAACAATGAGGTTGAGATGAATGACTATGATTATGATGATATATGATGATGCCAATGATGATGATGATAACGATGACGTTGATGTACTCATGTTTGTTTTCAATGATCATGGTTATTATGACAGTGATATCAATCTCAATTATCATGATTCATGTGATAGTACTTTTGGATCTTGATTTATCGTAGTGGAACCTAAATGACCATAATCATGGAAATTTTGGATA
This sequence comes from Pseudotsuga menziesii, assembly GCA_001517045.1. Classification (NCBI taxonomy): domain Eukaryota; kingdom Viridiplantae; phylum Streptophyta; class Pinopsida; order Pinales; family Pinaceae; genus Pseudotsuga; species Pseudotsuga menziesii. Next base: position 58,394 of record LPNX010591069.1, on the reverse strand, counting down.
TTGATTGATACTAATGAGGGGAAAATTACTTTAATGTCACCTAAATTTCTCTAGTGGCATTTGAGTGTCCCTAAAAACATTTGATAGACCTTAATGGAATTTGATTGACCCTATAAACATGATGATTGTGCATTAAAATAATTATGATGATGATGACTATGATGTACTTGATAACGTTGATGATGATTATGATGACAATGATGATGTTGATTTATTGTATGGTGATGATGATAATTTTGATGTAAACGATGATGTTTCATGTGGTAGCACTTATCAATCCTAATTGATCTTAATGGAACCTAAATGCCTATAACAACATCTAAATGACCCTATTATCACTGAAATGATAGTAACAACATCTAAATGACCCTGATAATTACATGACATGAATCCTAATGGATATGAGTGATTATGAACACTAATGGAATATGAGTGACCATAATGACAATGATGAAGATGATTTTGTTGTTTATGTACTTGATGATGTTGATGACAACGAGAATGATGTTGATATACCATATGAAATTGATGATGATGACAACATCGATGTCTATGATGACGATGCATGTGATAATGCTTTTGGATATTGATTGATCATAATGGCACTTAAGTGTATGAACGACGTATGAGAGACATATAACTAATATCACCTAAATGACTCTAATGACATTTAGTTGTAATTTACAACATTTGAGTGACCTTAATGGCATTTGAGTGACTATAACAACATGACATGGATCCAAATGTTGATGAATGATGATGGACCATAGTGGCATATGAGTGACCCTATTGGTGATGATTCCAATGATGTGTTCACTGATGTACTTGTTGATGATAACGATGATGACCATGATGTTGTTGATGATGTACTTATTGATGTTGATGTTTATGATGATGATGATGACAACGATATTGATGATGATCATGATGACAACGATGATGATGATGACAATGATGATGATGTTGATGCAATGTATGGTGTACTTGAATATGGAATTCACTTGTCATCAAAAAAATTTGAGTGACTTAATGACATTGAGTGACACTAAAACATGACATGAATCCAAATGGAGATGAGTGGTGATGAACCCTAATGGCATATGAGTGACCATAAAAACGATAATAACGATGATTTTGTTGATGATGTACTTGTTGATGACAATGGTGATGAAAACGAGGACGATGATGATGTTGATGCACTATATGGAGTATTTCATGATGACATCCACTTGTCTTCAGCAAAATTTGAGTGACCTTAAAAGCCATTTGAGTGACTCTAAAATCATGTCATGAATCCAAATGATGAACCCTAATGGAATATGAGTGACCCTAAAGGAAATTTCGTTTGATATCTCTCTTACTACCCCTAATGGAATATGAGCGACCATTTGTTCACTCATATGCAAAAAATTAAAAGGCCTCATCTTTCAGTGAAAATGGTTCCATGTTAAAGAGATCAACGATAGATTTCCAATGGTGTGAACAATGCATCAAACATAAGTCGTATGCAGAAAATATCATGTCCTAAAGTTTTATGGAAATAGGAAAAAATGGAAAAGTGCAGTTCGTACAACTGATGTGGAATCATATGAGTACACCATGTTGTAGGCAGTATGCTGAGCAGGAAGGTGATGTGGCATCTAGGTTTTGATCTTAGGTGATGTGGTACAATTGTTGAATAACATGTGTCACTTGGCTGGTGACATGGCATCAAGTGGCATATAGGTGGACCAATACAGGACCACTATGTGGAAGCACCTGGTTGGCCAAGTTTCGTTCAACTAATGTCCAAAACAAATGCGAGGTTGGAAGGATTTGAACCCATGACCTCCAACTTACAAACCAAGCAGCTTTTCCAACTCCACTACTGTTAAGTTTTAATAGTTATAAAATATTTAAAAACATTTAGCATCATAAGATCATAACCATATGCAAAAGGATCATTGAAAGATAGACATGCACAACCACACAAAAGAACACAGAGATTTATCTTGGGAAACCTTCATGGGGAAGAAAACCCAGTAAAACTTCCTCTCTATATATGTATCAAAAGTACAAAGAAAATACCCCAAACAGATGCTCCTTCTCCCATCCTATATGTCTCTCTCTCTCTCATATGTGCTATACACAAGTGAATGTGTGTTCTAATGAGGAGAAAAACTCCTTTATTTATCCTCTTTTTGTCAGTTGACTTTTACCCTAACAAGTCATCCCAAACTAACTTACTGGTCCAACTTCACCGATGAAGACACAAAACAATATTATATTGTATTCAAAAGGGTACTATTGACCCGAATTACAATGGAGGTTATACCTCATAACTCTATGATGACCAAATACAACGGTAACATATTGATGGAAGAATAAAACATCTCCCATGGGTTACATTAGTAAAATACATTTGGAATATTCTTTGAAGTTACAATATTTCAACACTCCCCTTTAATGAGAAGGGAATTCTATTGACAACAACATCATCAACTATAGGAGCACAGAGAGGTAACATCTGCAACATCATCAAGGCAATACATCTATGCGTCATAAGAGGTTTACAACAATCATCAGTAACTGGAACAATTACTGGAACATCTTCAGTACTAGAACATAATATTCTACAACACCAAGTATTCATCTTTGATATTTTGCAACACTTAATCACTTGAACATTTGATTCAACAATTTGATCTTCTTCTTGCAACACTTCGACCTCTTGATCCTTTGCAACAAAACTTTGATATTCATCTTCTTGCAGCACTCGATCACTTAATCCTTTGCAGCAACACTTTGATCTTCATCTTCTTGCAACACTCGATCACTTGATCATTTGCAGCACTTGATCACTTGATCCTTTGTAGCAACACTTTGATCTTCTTCTTGCAACACTTTGATATCTTGATCCTTTGCATAAGCACTTTGATCTTCATCTTCTTGTAGCACTTCTATCTCTTGATCCTTTGCAGCAACACTTTGATCTTCATCTTCTTGCAGCACTTCGATCTCTTGATCCTTTGCATCAACAATTTGATCTTCATCTTCTTGCAGAACTGGATCACTTGATCCTTTGTAGCAACAATTTGATCTTCATTTTCTTGCAGCAATTGATCACTCGATCCTTTGCAGCACTCGATCACTTGATCCTCATCATTATCTTCAATCATACTTGATATTTCTACCAATACTTTCATCATCTGCATCCGTGCTTGATGTGTCGATCAATAAAATCATTAGAAGCATCATAAATTATAGCACACATGATATCTTTACGGGATGATCAATCCCTACCACTTTTGGACATATTTCCAAGGATGATGCAATCCTCATCAACCTACTCCCCCTTTATGAAAAAGGTACACATCATTGACCAACTGGATTGTCCGCAAATGAATGAATGACCATATTGTCTGCAAATGAATGCAGATCTCATTCGTAAATGAATGCATGACCATATTGTCTACAAATGAATGCAACTCTCATCTACAAATGAATGCATCTCTCATCCGCAAATGGATGCATGACCACATCATCTGCAAATGAATGCATATCTCATCCGCAACTGAATGCCAAGGCACATCATCTGCAAATGAATGTAGGACCACATCACCTGCAAAAGAATGAAGATATTGTCTGCAAATGAATGTAGGAACAAATCATCTGCAAATGAATCCAAGACTCATCGTAGACAATACTTATCCTATTAGTGTTAGGACCACTCTCAAGAGAGTGTTCTTGTCTATGAAACCATCCTAGAAGTGAATGTAGGATCACTCTCAAGTAGAGAGTATCACCTGCAAATGAATGCATATCTCATCCACAAATGAATGCAGGACTCATCATAGACCATACTTAGCCTATTAGTGCTAGGACCACTCTGAAGAGAGTGTTCTACGACACCATACTACAAGTGAATGTAGGATCTCTCTCCAGAAGAGAGTACCATTTGCAGGACCATCCTAAGCCAGTAAGGGCTAGGACCACTCTTATTAAGAGAGTGTTATTTCCTACAAGACCATCCCCAAAAGAGGATACTATCATTCACAAGTGAATTTCAGACCTTATCAGCATATGTAGGCACACTTTTCCTTTTCTGTACCGGAGCATCACTGTTACCTCATCTGCAATGATAGTCTCATCATCATTGTTCCTCCTTATGAGGAAGGATCTATATCATCATCATTGTTCCTCCTTATGAGGAAGGATCTATATTCATCATTGTCCCTCCTTACGAGGAAGGATCTATATCATCATCATTATTACTCCTTGTGAGGAAAGATATATATCATCATCACTGTTCCTCCTTGCGAGGAAAGATCTATTTCATCATCAACATTCCTCCTTGCGAGGAAAGGATATATATCTTCATCATTCTTCCTTCTTACGAGGAAATTATTTTCGGACTACACCAAGCTTGTCACAGAAGTATTCAAACTTTACTCGAGCCATAGGTTTGGTCAACACATCAACAAATTTATCATCGATACTCACATACTGGAGTTTTATAGCTCCCTTCTGTATCATATCCCTTATGTAAAATATCATATTTCTATGTGCTTTGATTTATCATGGAACACAAGATTCTCTATTATATTTATACAACTTTGATTGTCACATATAATTACTGTGGTATCCAACTCCATATCAAATGGACCTGTCATCAACTTCCGAGGCCATGTAGCTTCACAAATAGTAGAACAAGCTTCTATATAATCTCCTTCAATTGTGATGAAATAAATACTGGACTCGTACCCACTAAACCATGAGATCATGGTGGATTCTAGACAATAACATCCACCTGAGAAGCTCTTCCTGTCTAAGGCACTTCCTACCCAATATGATTTTGTTTAACCAATCAATTTATAGTCATGATCTCTATCATAGTATAGTCCAAATTACGTCGTACCTTCCAGGTACCTCATCACATTCTTTGCAGCTATCAGGTGAACACATCTGGGCTTAACTAGATACTAACTCAGGGTGTTCATCAGATACATCAACGATGCAATAATCTGTTTGTATTGAGTCACATCCACTAACTTTGATGATTCATCAGATAACAGATTCAGGTTGGTATCAATGGTTGTGGTCATGCTTTATAATCGAATAGATCAAATCTTCTTAAAATTTCCACAGCATACTTTGTGAAGCCGCATTGCTTCATTACAGGATGAACATGTTTTAATGTACTCAACCTCTTCATGAGATCATACCCGATCCCAAATATCCTGAGGTGCTCTTTCTGTCCTTAGAAATTACTCTTTTTATATACAATGAGTTCATCTTGTCATGTCATCGACATATCCCAGTGTTCCACATTTAACCTTGAAGGTTGGAACCCACTTTACTCTTGTTAAATTAATAGTCCATTAGGAAGTTGTCCATCTTGTCGTACCATGTAGAACTTAGAGATATTCTGCAGTCACTCCCCCTGAAGCGGAGCATCATCCTACCTCTGCATTTTGACCTCTGTGTATTGAAACATTATGTACTAGAGTTATATGTAGCATCCTCTGCTATTGATCTTCTATGTATCCATCTCAGGTTACTAGATACCAGGATCCTTTATCTTGAAGTTTGTTGAAAAGTTCCTCTTGCACTCATATGTGAGCTTGTTATCTTCTATAGGTTTCCATATTCAACCTTGTAGAAAAGGTTAAGATATTCATCAGTCTAGGTGATCTTCAAGCTCCTTATGTAACTAGATGTGCTTATCTATGCGTTCCTTCTGAGATCGTACAAAGTATTTTCTGCACATGTGGTTCTTTTTTCGATATATACTTCTGCTTCACTAGAGAAGTGTGTCTGGTCAATGGAGTATGTCGTTCCATAATCTACTCCCTTTTTCTAAGACAAACTATGAACCTTGATTTGTATACTTGATCTTGTAGATCCACATGGAAGACACTACGAACTTCCCTTCAGGTCTCGGAACCATATCCTATACATCATTCCCCATGATCAACTGGTACTCTTTAATCATAGCTTCTTCCATAGCTGGGAGGGTCTGCATCAATGATGTCACACAATTGTGCCACATAACTAGAGTGTATCTGAGGCCTCTTACTTTAGTTGGAAGTCTCGTCATACTTTTATTCATCTTAAATTATCTCTTGTGCCCAAGGTGGTATTCATATATTGAGGTGTATCTGTTGGCAAGGAGATCAAGTGGGAAAGGTATGATGAAGGAGATAGAGACAAGTGTCACAATGGGTTGTGCAAGAGGAAGTTGCCGATAATTATGGTTGGCCTGATCGAAAGTAGTTAGAAGTTTGGTCGAAGTTAGTTATATGTGGACCTTTTTGTAAAGGTGCAAGCCTATAAATAAAGTTAGGAATGTAGTCGATAGAAAGGGGGAATGAGCGTTAGTATATTTGTCTTTTGTGATTGCGGATTGTTTTGTAATTTGTGGTTTTGGTTTGAGGCTATCGACCAAGGGATTTTTTTGGGATATATTTTGAGCTTCGAAGCTAATATGAGAGGAGCATTGATGAAAAATATGTCTTAACCTGTTATGATGCGGTTCTTTTCATTTGAATGATGTGATGTATCTATGATGTTCTTTTCGTCTAAATGATGTGATTTATATATGATGTTCTTTTTTTGTCTGAATGATGCAATCTATCTATGTTGTTCCTCATATCTGATGATGCAGAGTCTTTGTGTGGCTAATGGGTTCTTACAGGTCGACCTATTTGTTAAGGTGATCTGAATAATGAAATGTTGTGATAATAGATCTTGGTGTGAATAGATGATAGGTTAGCCTCTCCTGGATCTGTCAATTTCATTGTGATAGAGAGAGTTTAAGTGTGCAAGTCTTCTTCCCTTCTATGGAAAATTTGCTGTTGCATTGCACAATTCTCTGTTTCTCCTTTGGTGTAATATGCCCTGGGAATTCTTCTGCAATCAAATAATTAGCTATATCTGAAAGCCAGGTTACATTATTAGATATAGAAAATAAGTGTTCATATGCAAAAGCATCATTAGTCGGTAGAAATTTGTCAGTGCTAATTATTCGAGAAAGAAAATCAACAACCACATTGTTTTTACTTGGTCTATCCATTATTCAAATATCAAATTCCTACAACAATAGAAACCATCGAGTGATTCTTCCATTTGTAATAGGTTTATTCATGAGATATTTAATAGTAGAGTGATCGGTGTGGAAAGTCACTGGGTATTCGGTAATGTAATGACAAAATTTATTTATAGCATAAACGACAGCTAGTTTTTTTGTTTTCGGTCACTGTATAATTTAGTTATGCAGTAGTAATATTTTTACTGATAAAATATATGGAATATAGTTTATGGCCTTCCTATTGGCCTAAGACTCCTCCTATGGTGGTGTCGAAAGCATTTGTTGAAATTAGGAAGGGAAATGACCAATTAGGGCCTCGTAGGATGGATGTTGTAGAGACTTTTTGTTTCAATGTTTCCCAAGCTACTTGACAGGAATCATACCACTAAAACTTTTTGTTTTTGGACATAAGCAGAAATAAAGGACTAGTAATCTTTGAAATTTTTTGAACATATCTCCTATAATAACCTGCATATCCAATAAAACTGCGTACCCCTTTTATGTGCTTGGGACTTGTAGATTAAGTATTACCTCAATTTTTGCTGGATCTACTTTGATGCCATCTAGGGATATGAGGTGACCCAAAACCATGCCTTTTTGAGCATCATCTTGTACTTCTCGCCATTGAGACAGAGGTTCACTTATTTGCATCGTGTGATTACTTTGTCCATATTAGTCAAAGCTTCTTTAAAATATCCACCATGAGAGGTAAATTCATCCATAAAAACTTCCATGGATTCATGAATAAGATCTAAAAAATGACGAGGACATCACGTTGAAATGTGGCAAGGGCATTGCATAATCCAAACGGTAACACCCAGTATTAAAAAGTTCCCCATGGGCATGTAAAGGTCGTTTTCTATTGATCTTCCAGTGCTATACTGATATGATTGTAACCACTAAATCCATCCATGAAGGAGATATACTTTCTTCCTGCTAGTGTGTCCAACACCTTATCAATAAAAGGTAATAAAAAATGGTCTTTATGTGTGGCTTTGTTCAGTTCTCTATAATCAGCACAAATGCATCATTTGTCATTCTACTTAGGAACTATAACCAATGAGGACACCCATTTTCTATCTAGGATGGGATAAATAAAATTTGCAGCGAACAACTTTTGAAGTTCCTCTTTGATCACCTCTCTTAATGCAAGAGTCATTCTGCATCGAGGTTGCCTGACAGGTCTGCAGTCTCCTTTTGTATAAATATGATGCAGACACAAATCAAGATGGAGACCCTTCATGTCATTGTAATCCTAGGAAAATTCATTTTTATGTTTCTTTAATACAAATATAAGCATCTCTGTTTTCTGATTTGACAATGCAGAGATGATTTTTAATGTCTTTCCAAGTTTTATTTCCACTTCTTTGACCATAGGATCATTAAGGATCTTAGAGTTAGTGTCAAGGATAATATATGAGCTCGAGATAGTGTCAGTTTTCTAGGTAACACATACTGAATTGAATAATTCCCTGAAATCCAAAGAAGGGCTAGAATTTGTCAATTAAAACTAATTGATCAAATCATCCTCAGTTGGTTGTTTCACTGCCAGAGACAGTTCAATCATGTAGAGTTGTAAGATCTTTCCCGCTTGCTCGGATTCCTCCTCATCTGACCACAAGGATTTTTTTGTATTGTATTGTTGGTTTCATGGAAGGATACACTGTGAGTTCCTTGACAACATTACCATGAGATATGTGCATATTCCTTGATCGAAAGGTAGTATAGGCATCAATTGTATCCAACCAAGGTCGACCCAGAATTAAAGGATAGCCTACCAAATTTTATTTTTTCTGCAGAACCATAAATTCCACCGGGTATTCCCATGAATCCACAGAAATGACAACATGTTCTATAACACCTTCTGGTCTTACAAGAGATTGATCATCCAGTTGTAAAACAGTAGTGGTTTGCCGAATATTTGTGAGGCCTGGTCTTTCCATAGTGTGTTTAGTCATTACATTAATGGATGATCCTAAATCTATCAGTGTGTTGGAGAGAGAAATTCCATTTATTTTCACCTTGATAACGAGAATGCCCAGGTCAGAATACTTAGTAGCAAGAGTGTTCCCCATGATCAATTCTTCCAGGTCCCTTATCACATGGATTGTTGTGGGATCCTTCCTCTTTCTGCCTAGTTTCTTCAAACATAACTCTCTAACAACCTTGGAATAAATGGGAATGTCTCTAATAGCTTGGAATAGTGGGATATTCACACATACATTTCGTAATTCTCTCATGAGATCAAATTCTGACTGAGGCATTAGTTTTCCAGTAATTAAGTGTTGAGGGTATGGTGGAAGTCATTTTTGCTCTATTTCTTTTGGTTTCCTAGGTGGGATGGGTGGGAGATTATCTTCAAATTGAGAAAGTAATACCTCTGGTGTTTCTTTAGGCTGAAATGGTAAGTTTTCTAATGTCTCTTTAATTTCTTCCTCTGTAATTATGGGAGAGGTAGTTTTATTGATAGTTCTATCAGAGTGTAGTTGGATGTCATGGAAGTCTAATGTGGAAATGCAATAGGATGGATAATTAGGTAACTTGACAGTAATTACAAGTTTTCCAACCTTATTATTTGGGTTAGGAATGGGTTGTGCAAGAAGGAGTGGTCTAGGAGGTGAATTGTTCAAAGGTAGTGTTAACTGAGGTTGTGGAGGAGGTTGCATTAATGGTTGTATCGGTGCAATGTGGAATTGGAGGTTTTTCATTTGAGGAGGTTGTGATTGGATTTGTTGTTGATTCCCAAATCCTACATTTCTCCAGTTTGGTTTCCATGGGTTGTTTTGTGAGTATGGAGGTTCTCAGGTTTGTTGTGGCATAGGTGGATACCAAGGTTGGGAGTTTTATGGGACTTGTGGACCTTGTGAGACTTGAGGTTGTTGTATTTGAGAATTATTCCAATAAGTATAAAATTATTGCATAGGATCTAGCATCGTACCTGAAGGTCGAGCTTTCCATGGGCGCTTTTGAGATATGAGGCAAATAGGTTTTGCATCTTTGCTTTCTTTCACATATATAGCCTTAAGTCCTGGAAGTGAGGGGAATTACTTCATAGAATGCTCCTAGTCACATAGAAGGAATATCTCCACTTTTTATAATTCGTAGCTCTTGAGGGGGTGGATTTTTCGGCATCTAAGGAAAAAATGGCTAGAGCTTGATCTTCCTTTTCTTGTGTTTTCTTTTCCTGGAGTGCATCCAACTAATAACTCAAAGATATGAGGATATCGATTTTAAAATACTCCAGGATATTGCCAATATCTACCATCGAAACTCCTTCCCTTGAAGTCTTGGTTGTTCTGTTCACTGCATCTCTGATCCCTTTTCCTGACCTAGAGGCATTCCTTGAATATATTATGCATGGGTCGCATATTTATACATAATTAAGCAGGGATACATCCCCTACACCCATTAGATTCAGTAAATCAATGCAATCATCTCTGATTCCTTGTAAGCGCGGAATTTTCAATGTATCATCGTTTACCACATTCTGTCTTGATCTTTGCATGTTATATTGAAATGTATCCACATAGTCCTCTAAGTTTTCGTCCTCTTGCTGGGTAATTTTAAAGATGGATTCCTTCCGATCCTTATCTTTTAAATATTCTTGGTATTTATCTAGGAAGACTTTCTTCATCTGGGCTCAAGTTGCAATGTTGTCCCCTTCCAGCCCCATGAACCACCTAAGTGCCAGATCCTTCAATGTGGATGGGAAAAGTTTCAGTTTATGCTGGTCCATAATGTAATCATAACTTATGCAAAGGACATCAAATTCAAAGAGAAACGTGTCTTGGTCCTCACTTTCCATACCATGAAAAGTCGACAATGTTGAATGTAGGATGTTCTTTATCAAGTTTGTCAATGCAATCCCTCAATTTATGATTGGGAATTCGAAGGTATTGGTTTTGATACTTCATTACTCTCCATTCGTCTCTCCTCGATTTGTGTCTTCTCTATTTGGAATGTGCTCTCCCCTACCATCCATATTTACACAAAAGTATTCCAATGTATTCGATCTAGCTGACAATGGAGATTTGGTAGACCATTGTTCCTCACTCAATTGGATGTCACCACTTAAATTATTGGGAATCTCTTCTTCCAGAACAAATTCTTCTCCCTGAATAGATTATGTCGCTGACATATTTTCATCCATGTGCATTGGTACAACCGTTCAGTCAGTGGGAGTGATAGAATTCTCAGACCTCTCTTGCTTCGAAATGATGGTAGAAGGTGACCTCCTTCAAGTACATCCTCCTGTTATGGAGGTTCCTACACTTCTTGCACGGTTAGTACCTAGGGGGTATCATATGAATATACAATCCTACATGTATTATCTCTTATTATATGCATGAATAATTAGCATGATTCAGAATCACAGGAACTTGTGGCGGGAAAAATTCCAATGGGATTGTCTTTCCGTCTTACTCATCCCTCCTCGGAAATCATGCAATCCTATATTTAGAAAATATCCTACACATCAAAATCGAAGGAAAAATAGATAAATCGGACCCAGAGAATAAAAAATAATCAACCAAAGTTGCAATGTCCTCGACAAATCCCCGACAACGGCGCCAAAATGACAATCTTTTCTTTTCCCTTTTAATAAAAATGCAATGTAAAGCTCAGTAAAACTATATTAAAATACAATTGTGTGGTGAATGGTTCCTTTAAAAAATCACTGCTACCGAAAAAACGTTACAATCAGCCCAATTGGAAGTGTTGTCTATTGATTACAACCAATTAACTTGCTATGCTACGAAAGGAAATTCAATAGTAGATTCTATATTAATGAAAGGAAATTCAATAACAGAGTCTATATTAACGAAAGGAAATTCAATAACAGATTCTATATTAATGAAAGGTAATTCAATAACATAATCTAGATTAACCCACTTAGAAATTCTTGTGAAAAAAAATTAAATAAGACAACAACTACAGTAATTGAATCATAATGGATTAATTGAGTTTAGCAGTAGGCTCCTATCACTAAAAAAAATTCTAAGAAATAATTAATGCGACTAATTCACCATAGGGTTATTTCTTTGATAAAAAAAACTCACCATCCATGCATCCCTTTGCATTCAAAAATAATGAAGAAGATTGCACTACTTGATCAAGTCACAATTTAAGCATTCACAACTGACTATAATCAACACATCAAATTATAAATGTGAAACAATGAATTGAATATCAAACTACATGCATAAACACAAATCCTAAATACAACAACACTTATCACGAAACGGGGCCCTGCCTTTTGAGACAGGGGCTGAACAAGCCTATCACTCACGCCAAATTAATTAACACATCCGAAATCTGGAAAGAAACAGATATATTTAATACATAGTCTAATTACAGTAGTGTTCAATAATTCTGTGTAAGATGATGGCTAACCCTCTTGGGAGAGGATTCCAAGTTCTTATACATTAATACCCATAAAGAAAATTATGAATAAGTGTACAGTTACAACCTATTCCAAATAAGGCTCATTGTTTTGATTTTCAAAAGATCACGTAAGCCAATCCATGGCTAATAGCATGGAGAGTTGACATTGTTCTAACATATCAGAACAATAAACAAATTCGTTAAATTACCCAATGAATTGCAATTCGTTGAATGGTTCCACAATCCTTGAACTTGCTACAGAATCACTGATCCCCAGATTCGCTATGGAACCATGAAATGCGTTCAGTAGCTTGACCAAACTTGATGCATAATTATCAGTAGGATAGCTTTAAACTAACCAGGAGCCGCGACAAAAATATACATTTTAACTTTTTCTTGCATAATATGTATAAACTTGAGACTTGTCTACAAGTCTTTGTAGCCTTCCATGATTACTCCATTCTGCAATCTAGAATGAGAATAATGATGAACCTGAAACACCACTTATTTAGTAGGAAATTATGGCCATATAACTCTATCCAAATCACCAGCAAATCATAAATATCAAGGAAAATAGAATCAATCCTTACCAAAGCCAAAACCTTGCTAGATGTGGTCAAGAGAGCTAGTGATAATATTGGAACAAGTGAAAAAGTACATAAACGAGGCAAAAGTAGGAGAAAAAAAAATGTCATATACACAACCCTTCAATAACTAAGGGTAGGATAGGAATTCTAGAGTGCATGGGTGAGTGGGAGTGGCTCTAGGTAGCAATAAATGGTCCAAAAGAGGCAAAAACACCCAAATACCATGCATGGGCACCTTTGGTAAACCAGTTTCTCTATTTTAAGGAGTGGGAGCACACCAAAGAATAAAATGTAATAAATGAGGGTGCATGTGTCTCCTAAATGGTCAAACGAGGGTGCTTGGGTGCATTAATGAGTCCAAAACACCAAATACCTTGCTAGACCAACATAACCATGGTTTGGACCATATGGCATAAGTGCAAAAAAAATGAAAGTGTGTTCTAGGTGTATGTGACCATGGTACTAGGTGGTATGATTCTCTAATACCCACCCTTAAGTATGACTTAGTGTAACCACAATTAAAATTTAGGCCTTGGAAACTAGGGCTCAAGTCACCTCTTACAAAAATTTATTTGTCCATATAGCCAAGGTAAGGAGGAAAACCTCATGGGAACAAAACCTCCCCTCTGAAATGGACATGGAGAAAAATATGAAAATGAATATCAGTCATCACCATGTCTCACCCACTCCAAGGAGTGACCCCATATAGGTGAATGTATTCTCTGTGAAGCTCTTGGTGAAGATGTCAGTAGTTTTCTATGTAGATGGACAATACTGTAATGATATCACATGATCATGCACCAAGCTTCAGATGCAGTGCATTTGTATCTCAATGTGCTTAGTCCTCTGTCTCTATACTAGATCAATGGAAATATTGATTTCACTTTTATTGTCACACCAAATGATACTGGGTGTTGAGCCTCATTTTGTTATCATTTTTGGCATTAAAATAACACATTTAAATGCATATTTTATTATCTTTCGTGTATTTTATGTCATGCAGATCGTTATTTAGCACAAGGTAAGAACAAATTTAATGTTTATCCAACTTTGGTTATTAATATCATTTTTTATGATTTTATTAGCTCAAATCTATATTATTTAATGTATTAATTGATTTACATATTTGTTTGCAGATTTCATAATCCTTTTTGGGCGAATTTATGAACAAAACGCATTCAGCTCACCATTCAGCCCGATCTGCACAACCACAGTCCAGCCCTATCTGTGTAATCATTGTCCAGCTCATCATCCAACTCATCGTGTAACTCATCATGTAGCGCATCACGTATCTCACTGTCCAGCTCATTAATCAGGCTGCGCACTGTCCATAACCGATTTCAGGCATTTAATGTTGAAACAGTTCTGCAAACGTCTTGCTATCCACATGTTTGATGATTGAAGAATCTCTTAGCCTAAGATCTCCATCATGCTTCTTATCACACACGTGTTCAAATGGAGGAATGACTCCAGTCTAGAAGGATCGGTCATGGCCTCCTTTGCTTAACCTACAAATTATTACCAGTCTGCGCGCTTTGAAGGATGGAACGACCTACCCACCATGTGCTCTCATTTGGTCGACACCACACTATTAGTCGCTAAGAAAGGGGATACATGCCATATCACACACATTGAGTAGATATGTTCACGTTAAAGAAGGAGCTCTCGTTCTAGAGACTTGCTACCGTGTATTCTTCGTTGCCAAACTTGCCACCAGTATGCGCTTAAATGATAAACAACTTGTGTTCTAGATACTTGCCATCGCCTACGCTTAACACTACTTCATCAGGATGCTAAGGAAGGGATTGTCATGTACTGAAGAAGATTAAACCCATGCTGGAGAGAGAGCCTGCATGCCATGTTCACGTTGAAGAATACCAGACTTATGCCAAAGAACGGATATGCCTATGCGTTGGCCTGAGATTCATCATTACCTTTTATGATTGACTAAATTTAGTAGAGCAGTCAACCACTAAAGGGTCGACTTGATCAATCTCTTGAAACAATGTATATAAACACCTCCACACAGAGAGATAGGGGATTGATCAATCCATTAGGTATATAGTTAGTCCGTTTTGAGAGAAGAAGATTGCAACTTTGTTCCTTATTTTTAATAGAAGCTCTATGCCTTGCTGTTTATGACTGCGTGTGAAAGTATTCGCCAGGCATTACCTGTGGTTGCTGAGAGGGCCCCTCAACAATTCATGGTTTCTATTTCCGTATGAGTTTTTGTTACCTCTTCATCACAGATAAGTAGTTTTGTTTTTAAATTTTTTAGATTTGTTTTTTCTGTTCTCTGTAACCTATGTTTATTGTAGTCAATGTAATTTACATTATGCTGTTGTAGTTTGCTTTTAGCTTTCTTTTTTAATGCTTAATGGTATGTTTGCAATTAAATAAAATCTAGTCAATCTTAGGTTTAATTTGTAGTTGTAGATTAGTTTTGATGCCTTTTATCTAAACTGTAAATTAGTTCGGTTATATTTCAGTTTGTTTTATTTTATAATAGAAATAATCTTTCCAAAGCATAGATTAGTATTAGAAGTCTTTTAATTATTTTAAATTATTAATCAGGTTTAATTCTTGTCTTTATGCATTTTGTTTTCATATGCACAAAATCAATTGATAATTAAATCATTTAGGTCTGTTTTTATTATTTTCTGTATACAGCCTCTCCTTCAGACTGTGTGTTTGGACTGTCATTTGGACCTTCCTTCCAGATTGTTGTTCAGCCTTCCATTCGACCTTTAGTGTTCTTAGTTTATTTTTAACCTGTTTTAAGTTTTATTTCTTTGGCTTTTTGAATTCTGTTATGTTTTGGTAATTAGGTAATAGTTATATCATCCTCTAGGACCTTAGGTTAGATTATTTTAAAAGTACTTATTAAAATCCTTTTTTTTTTTAATTTCTTTTCAATCAAAGCATGTTTTTGAATTATGATTTCTTTTGTCTTTGATTTCCTCATTTATCATCACTATAATATTTGATAATTGTATCTTTGGTTTAGTTTAATTCACCGTTGTTTATATTGAACTTAGGGTTAGACATATTAATTTCTAGAAAATATACCAATGCTTTGTAGATTAATACTAGCATAGGGTTTATTTCTTAATTGTATGTTTACTGAAAATACTTATAGGTTAGAGAATTAGAGAAGTCTTCTTAATTAAAGTTTTCTTTATTAAGTTTTCTAGTTGCTTCTTTATTTATTTTTCTACTTATTCATAAATTAGACCTTTCTCAGTTTTTAAAGTTGTTTGTGAAATTTTTCCCATTCTTAGATTAAGAAGAAGAAGAGTTAATTAATGAGTAGTCTCATATTATCCTAGTATGATGTTTTGTTTTAATCACATTAATATTTAAGTTTTTAGGAGTTTGACTCGGTTTTTCATTTTGATATATTTTTTCAATCTTTTGTTTATTAAAGTATTTCTACAATGCCCTAGGAACCCCTCTACCTTCGTATATATTTTGTAGCAACTCTAAGCCTACCAACCCCGGTCGATAATTAAATATTAGGTGTATTTAAGATAGTAGAACACATCCAAACATTTTGGTATTAATCTAGGTATTTTAACACCCAACATTTTGGCGTCATTGCCAGGGAGTTGTTCTGTAAGGTAGAAAAATAGAATTTGCTTATGAAGTTTAGTGAGTAGCAGTAGTCTAGGTTCTCCTTTAGTTTAGTTTTTCATGAACAGAGTCTAGATAGATAAGGATAGATAGGTTTCCTTTACATTACACATCGAGGGGAAGGGGAAACGGTAAGATGCAAAGATGACTTCACTGGGGAATTTCCATAGTGTGACAGCCTGATGCATCCACTTTAGTGGGTCTCCCCAAATCCTTGTTGTTCCTTTTTCGCACAAGTGTGTTTACTTTATGCAAAGTTTGATTTATTTCCCTTAAGCGTATTTTTCTTTTCGCAGACGTAGATAGTTTACTTTTTCATAAGTTCAATTTGATGTATGTATACCTTTAGGTAATTTACTTTCATACAATTTACTCGTATGCGAGTGTAGGACTGATTTTACAATTAAATCACTTAATCACTTAGTGGTGTTGTAAGCGCCACCCATCCTGCTAACAAACTAACATGAACATTTAAAAGGAGAGATTTAATATAACACATGTAAAACTATTTATATTGTGGGAAGATATGGTAGGAAAGAAGGATGAAGAAGTTGTTACCTTTGAATTCCCTATTAGAGATCTAGGAGGAGTAGCACAAATATAGTACGTTCCCCCATCCATTTTTCCAAATTTTGACGAGTTAGAGAATGAAGACCCCGATGAAATTTTATTTCAATTGGAAATACTTTGTAGAGAATATAATGTTCAAACTTTGAATTTTTTCCCTCTTACTCTGAAAGGAGCATCCCTCCGATGGTTCATGAGCCTAGGTGGGAATTGCATTCAAACTTGGGAAGATATGAAATATATGTTCTTGAAAAGATACTAAGATTATTTGAGAGTCAATGAGGACATCTTTGAAATAACACAGGGAGAAGAAGAAACTTTGGAAAATTACGTCGACCGCTTTCAATACAACCTTCAAAGATCAAAACTAAGACAGTCAGGGAAGGATACCTTGAAAAGACTTTTACTCAAAGGTATAAGAAGTGAATATTTAGAAATTTTAAGTTTGATGGGAATAGGCGACGTATTTTAGTTATCATATTTTAATGTTTGTGAATTATGTAGAAGGTATTCAAGAGGAAAATTCAATATTAGTAAAAATACACCCTCTCCTCAGCCTCATCTAAACCCCTGTCAACCTTGTTCACAAATCCTTTGTGTCCCATCTGATGATTATAGGGATACTCTCTCTTATGATGCAACACTTCCTATTCTACAAGATTTTCAACAATATCCCATTTTTCAAGCAGGATCAACCACACAAGCTAGCCAATTACACCTGCCACAATTACCTTCTCATAAACCTCTTCTATGCCCTATGTACATTCCTGTTCAATCCATTCCACATTTTAACATACAATATGCTTACAGTGTTGAACTGCAACATTTACCCACCTTACCTAGTTCACCAACATTATTGCAAGAAATCCATACGAGATTTGGAGAGGTTATAGATCAAGGGATTGTAGAAACTACGAAGGAAAGTGAAGTTTCTAATTGGCCTTTTCCATAAGAAGACAAGATAAACCTAGAATGCCTCTCATTCGATAAGGGAAGGACATTAGAACCTGAATATTCCTCGTTACCAAACTTAGATTATTTATACATCCTAGAGTTCAATGAAAGATCTCGTGACATAAAAAGTGAAGAAGAAAACATAGAATACATAAGTCACATTGAAATATGGTTCCAAGAAGGAACCAAGCCACGGTGCCATCCTCTTCTTCAATGCTTATTGCTGCTAAATCAAACAGCTCGGTTGATTCTTCATATCTCAGTAATCATTGTAATATTTTTCTTGTATGTGGATAAAGGTATATTTCTAATTTTGCTTCGAACATGGTTACATTGGAAAAGTTCATACAATTGAATTGTTTTCTTTCTTTTTAGTAGAATATCATAGTATGTAAATATATTTTTGTTTTATTAAATAAATAAAAGGTGACTCTTTTTCTTTCCATAATGTTATATATGTTTTTACAAATCAATATGAATCATCTAACAAATGGTTTTGCAGCCTAATTATAAGAATTTTATCTATAAGTAGCTCATGGAGTATTATATGAAAGACAATTTATGATTGTAAGATATCTTAAACCTTTTTTAAAAATTGCAGCTTATAGTGATAATTAAAAACAATTATGTGTATATCATTCTTAACCGTTCCTTTTATGATTTAGATAGTTTTTGGTATTTTGATTCAGACATGTATATCTCTGATTTTCTATTTTAAACAGTTGCATGATAAGACTTACTCTTATTATTATCTTTTTCGAATCTCAACTTATACCTATGGATTACTGGTTCATTCTATCCGTATTGTTAAAAATTGTCTCTTAAAATATCTTTGTGTGATAACTTGATAGTAGGTGGAATTTTTGCCTGTGGGGAACATTATTTATCTTTCATGAAGAAGAAGGGTTATAAGTTCAAATAACAACTTTAAGTTATTCTCTTTTGACACGATCTATGATTAAGGCCATTATGAAAATTACTTATAAGTTTTTACAAAATTCAATTATGTGTTTTAGCAGGGCTTAGCATGCTCTAGTACCAATCGACTTCCATATACTTAATATTATTATACAAGGAAAACCCGCCGGGGTACTGAACAAGCCTACTGGAAGCAGGTCAATGTTAATTAAAAAATTACAACAAGGAAGCTCGATAATGCAAGTAAACCCGTCGGGGTACTGAACAGGCTCGCTGGCAGCGGGACTATGCTTGCATGGTACCAAGATAAACCCATCGGGGTACTGAACAGGCCTGTTGGCAGCAGAGCAATATCAAGTAAAAGAGATCTGGTTATTGCACTACTATGCACATGATTCGAAGAATAATGATAAATATGAAGAAAATTTTTCAAATTTTATTTTAAGGCCGATTGTTTTTAATGTCATTTGAGAATCGCTGTAAGTTGGGATTGGACCTAGCCATCTAATTCAATATATATCTAGAATGTCATTATCTTGGAAATGGGACCCATAGCTATAAAATCTCACACACTCCGAGCTAAACTCAAAATATCTTATGATGACAAGATATCTTTACAATAAGGCATGGATGACTAGCTTTTCCTCTGTCATGCTCTCAATTCTCTTATCAATATTTAAGTGGTCTTTCTAAGTAGTGTTATATTTTTCATGACTATACATATCTGAATCATTTTCATTTACTAGTTAGTTTTTCTTTTTACGAAATAATAAAACAACATGATAGGACTCTTTTTATATGGAACAATAAAATCTTCTTTCTCATGGCTTGAGGACACGCCATACCTTTGGTTTGGGGGGGAGGATTAGGAAAAATTAGACTGTTTTTATTATTTATGACAGATCTATTTTCTTTGACAAAATGATAAGTGTTTTTTAGGATACATTAGCAATGGAACTTGGTTATAGCATGAAGTATATTTTTACAGAAGATCAATTTGGCGGACTATATGAAGGATCGAAGAATAATCCAAATTAAATACCACATGACAATCTAAACTTGGTGATATTATAGCACTTATGACTAAAATTTGCTAACCAAATTTTGTTTTGGAAAATAGTTTTTACCTCCATGAGAATGCTTTGACCTTAAAATTTTTTTTTAGTTATCATTTCACTGTTAGTAACCCTATCCTTTTACTCAATCATGTATGTAAACTATGAAATGATTAATTTTATACCTTTTGTGTCATATGTTCAACATGTCCAAAGTTTTACTTTGGACATGGTTGAACTAATTATAAACTTTATGAACTCACTCATTCATACATATGCCTGTTGCTGGCTCACAATTTAAAGTTCTCTTTGATAGTATTATCTCTTATCTTTTTCTTTGATCAGTGGGACCTGGCATTTCTCCTGTTTGGGTGAATGTTGAGCCTCATTTTGTTATCATTTTTGGTGTTAAAATAACACATTTAAATGCATATTTTATTATCTTTCATGTATTTTATGTCATGCAGATCGTTATTTAGCACAAGGTAAGAACAAATTTAATGTTTATCCAACTTTGGTTATTAATATAATTTTTTTATGATTTTATTAACTAAAATATATATTATTTAATGTATTAATTGATTTACATATTTGTTTGTAGATTTCATAATCCTTTTTGGTGAATTTATGAACAAAACGCATTCAAATCACCATTCAGCCCGATCTGTGCAACCATCGTTCAACCCGATCTGCGCAACCACCATTTAGCCCGATCTGTGCAACTACTGTTCAACCCGATCTACGCAATCGCTATCCAGCTCATCTCCTAACTCATCTCCCATCTCATCACACATCTCATCATGCAGCTCGCTGTTTAGCTCATTAATCACGTTGCGTGCTGTCCATAACCGATTTTAGGCATTTGATGTTGAAATAGTTCTGCAAATGGCCTGCTATCCACGTGTTTGATGATTGAATAAGCTCTCAGCCTAAGATCGCCATCACGCTGCTTATCACCCATGTTTTCAAAGGGACGAATGACTCCAGTCTAGAAGGATCAGTTGTGGCCTCCTCTGCTTAACCTATGAATTATTACCAGTCTGCACGCTTTGAAGGATAGAACGACCTACCCACCGTGTGCTCTCATTTGTTCAAAACCACACTGCTAATTGCGCTAAGAAAGGGGCTGCATGCCATATCGCACACGCTAAGGAGATCTGTTCACGTTAAATAAGGAGCTCTCGTTTTAGAGACTTGCTACTGTGTATTCTTTGCTTCCAAACTTGCCACCAGTATGCGCTTAAATGATAAATAGTCCTTGTTCTAGAAACTCGCCATCGCATGCGCTCAACACTACTTCACCAGCATGCTAAGGAAGGGATTGACGTGTAGTGAAGAAGATTAAACCCACGCCGAAGAGAGAGCTTGCATGCCACATTCACGTTGAAGAATACCTGACTTACACCAAAGAAGGGATATGCCTATGCGTTGGCCTGAGATTCATTATTACCTTTTATGATTGACTAAATTTAGAAGAGCAGTCGACCACTAAGGGTTCGACTTGCTTAATCTCTTGAAACAATGTATATAAACACCTCCACACACAGAGATAGGGGATTGATCAATCCATTAGGTAGATAGTTAGTCTGTTTTGAGAGAAGAAGATTGTAGCTTTTTTCCTTCTTTTTAATAGAAGCTCTACGCCTTGTTGTTTATGACGGTGTGTGAAAGTATTCACCAGGAATTACCTGTGGTTGCTAAGAGGGCCCCTCGATAATTCATGGTTTATATTTCCGTATGAGTTTTTGTTATCTCTTTATCAAATATAAGTAGTTTTGTTTTTAATTTGTTTATATTTGTTTTTCTATTCTCTGTAACCTATGTTTATTGTAGTTAATGTAATTTACATTATGTTGTTGTAGTTTGTTTTTAGATTTCTTTTTAATGCTTAATGGTATGTTTGCAATTGGATAAAATCTAGTCAGTCTTAGGTTTAATTTGTAGTTGTAGATTAGTTTTACTGCTTTTTATCTAAACTATAAATTAGTTCAGTTATATTTCAGTTTGTTTTATTTTATAATAGAAATAATATTTCCAAAGCATAGATTAGTATTAGAAGTCTTTTAATTATTTTAAATTATTAATTAGGTTTAATTCTTGTCTTTATGCATTTTGTTTTCATATTCACAAAATCAGCTGATAATTAAATCATTTAGGTCTGTTTTTATTATTTTATGTATACAACCCCTCCTTCGGGTTGTGTGTTTGGACTGTGATTTGGACCTTCCTTCCAGATTTTTGTTCAGCCTTCCATCCGACCTTTAGTGTTCTTAGTTTATTTTTAACCTGTTTTCAGTAATATTTATTTGGCTTTTTGAATTCTGTTATGTTTTGGTAATTAGGTAATAGTTATATCAGCCTCTAGGACCTTAGGTTAGATTATTTTAAAAGTACTTATTAAAATCCTTTTTTGTATTTCTTTTCAATCAAAGCATGTTTTTGAATTATGATTTCTTTTGTATTTGATTTCCTCATTTATCATTGCTATAATATTTGATAATTGTATCTTTGGTTTAGTTTAATTCACCGTTGTTTATATTGAACTTAGGGTTAGACATATTAATTTCTAGAAAATACACCAATGCTTTGTAGATTAATACTAGCATAGGGTTTATTTCTTAATTGCATGTTTACTGAAAATGCTTATAGGTTAGAGAATTAGAGAAGTATTCTTAATTAAAGTTATCTAGTTGCTTCTTTATTTATTTTTCTACTTATTCATAAATTAGACCTTTCTCAATTTTTGAAGTTGTTTGTGAAAGTTTTCCCAATCTTATATTAAGAAGAAGAAGAGTTAATTAATGAGTAGTCTGATATTATCCTAGTATGATGTTTTGCTTTAATCACATTAATAATTAAATTTTTAGGAGTTTGAATTGGTTTTTCATTTTGGTATATTTTTTCAATCTTTTGTTTTTTAAAGTATTTCTACAACGCCCTAGGAACCCCTTTACCTTCACATATATTTTGTATCAAATCTAACCCTACCAACCCCGGTCGATAATTAAATATTAGGTGTATTTAAGATAGTAGAACACATCCAAACATTTTGGTATTAATCTAGGTAATTTATCACCCAACACTGGTTGAATCAAGTGCAAAACCAAGCTCTCAAAGAATGCCTCGCAACCACACGCATTGTGTAGCTGCATTCACTGCTCCTCTGTACTCGGCCTCAGCTGATGAAAGGGATATAGTGTGTTATTTATTAATTGAAAAACATATGAGACCATGTGCAATCATGAATAGATAACCTAAAGTGGAATTTATGTCAATGGAATCTCCAACCCAATCAGAATTAGTAAATCCAACTAGTTCAAGTGGATAACTAGCAACATAGTGTATCCCGAAGTGTTTGGTTCCTTGCACATAATGAAAGATCCTTTTAGTAGCATTCCAATGGATATCACGAGTCTCTTTAATATACCTTGCAACAACACCTACTGCATAAGCCAAATAAGGTCAAGAGTGTGTGAGATACAACAAGTTCCCAACGAGTTGCCTATACAACGAGCTATCCACTAATGGAGATGAACCAAAATCACCTAGTTTCAATCATGAAAGGAAGGGACACTTGGATACCTTACATTCATCCATTTTTAACTTCAATAAGAAGTCTGCAGCATACTTTTATTGGATGACATTGATCCCTGCATAATATCACTCAATCTCCATCCAATAAATTGTTTCAACAATCCAAGGTCAGCAATTGAAAACTCACTATACAAAGAAGACTTAATTGAACCTATATCAACAATGCAACTTCAAGTGATCAAAATATCACCAACATATAGTACTATGGTGTAACACCCCGGTTTTGACCCCATTTGCATTAAATGTATATGATGTATATATTTAATCGTGGTGTGGAGATAAAGGAAAAAGCCCCGCCATCGATTTGGTTGTGTTATGTTCGGTGATTGAAATCGTTGCCAATGGTATATCATGATATATGACACATATTGGTTTTGGAATCATGTAAATATACATCTTTAATTAAAATAAACCCCAACCAACTATGTCAATGCAACCATAATGAAAAGGGTATGATTTTCCCAAGGATAAGGGGGGGAATTGTTAAACCTTGAACCAATGGGGAAAAAGCCATGTGTCAACCACCCATTTAAAACTGCTAATGTTAGTTGAGGGTAGTTATTGTTGGGAAGTGGTGGGTGGCAGGTGTTAGGATATTTAGATAGTTAGGAGTTAGTTAAGATCAACTTGTGTAATATATCCGTTAGGTAAAAGTGTGTTTCTTTAGTATGCATTAGTATGCATTTGTAAATATTCTAATCCGATGTTCATGATATGTTCTATACATAGAGTGATCCAACGCTTCAACTTCTCTTAGATCATACCTACCATTGATCCATGGCTTAACACCCAATTGGTCTATGATCTCTATTTAAAGAGCATAGAGGGTCCTTGTCTAGTTGATCGATTATGAGAAACTCACGTAACTTTCTTTCTTTTGCATAATAAATTGCTCCAAGTAGCTATTTGGCTAGGGATATGGAATGTTTCCCTCTCGAGGGTTTTAATCACATGACAAACATCAGTGTGTTGATCTGTGATCTATTTGTGTGAAGCGGTTGCTCAAGGTGTTTGGTCTTTTGGGAGAACCCTGTGTGCCCGAACATGGTATCAGAGCTAAGGTCTCAAGTTCAATTCCCCCGAGATACGCCGGAGGCAAGGTGTTGGAGTATCGGGTACCTCCACATGGTATAACCGCTGCACCTCTGGGAATATAAAACAAGTGGACTAATCACCACTCCTGGTAATCATGGCCTTGTGCTGAGTTTCAAATGTTCACCAAAATCTTCATTTACAAGGTACCTGATACTCCAACAGCAGGACTGTCAGTACTTGCCCACATGCCCACTCCACTAGTAGACTGTCCATCTTCACGTGGGCAAGGGAAACCACTACGACCGTTTTTGGTTTTTGATTGTTTTTTCCCACCCTCACGCAAGGACGTTCTCTCTTCATCCTCACGCACATGATTTTCTTCATCGTTTCCTCACTCAAAGAGCTGGAGAAAACCGTTTACTGTCACCCACGATTTTTCCTGTGAATGAGCCATTCACGATTTGGGTTTGCTGTTGTTCTCCCCATGAATTGTGGTTTGCTATAGGTTCATCCACGAATGTGGTTGATATTGGTTTCATCCATGATTTGGTTGCTGTGGGATCCATTACGTGTTGGGTTACCGCTGAGTTGTTTTGGCCATGCTAGGGCCAAGAACAACTCTGAATCACTTGCTTAGCCAAAGTTGCGTTCACCATTTGGTTTCCATCTTGTTTTCTTTTGTTTCTCACAGAGCTGTGAATTGCTGGGTTTTGCTGCATGTATGCAGTGGTTGGTCTTCGGACTGTGTTGGAGTGGGGATGAGGGATTGGTTTACTTGATTAACTTGGTGTGTTTGGGAACCACACAGACAGAGCTAGAGGGCTGAATTTCTTCTCCACAACCGATGAATAACACTGGAAGGGAAGTCAAGGCCCAAGGGACTGTGTAGCAGAGAAGGGATTGATTCCTTATGTTGGGTGTGTGTGGGTGTCTTAGAAGTCAGGCTAGTTCTGATGTAGGTGTCCCTAGATCTGTAATGATCCCACCAGCTTAGCATTTATCCTTTCCCAGCTCTTGGATGGCCTGATAAACCCAATTTTGTTGGCTCGGCTGATCCATTGTTTGCCTGACAAACCCAACTGTGTTGGATTGGCATGTTTTGTTATCCTTGTCTATGTTTAAGCCTGCTAGTTCCTTATTCCTTGGGGAATCATGCCCAGCTTGGGGGTGGAAGATTTTTTGAGAGTTTAAGGAGAACGCTGACCTATGGTTGGGTGGAACATTGCAGCAACGTAGCTGGTTGTGGGACAGTTCTTATAAGATAAGTATTCTTGACTAATCTGTTCTGCAATCAAATTTACTGTTAATGAATTAGGATGATGGACATGTTGAAATATGAATTGTATGTTTCACTTCCACTGTGTATATGAATGATTATGCATCTTAGTATGTAGTTTGATCAAGCATTCAGGTTTTTATATGTATGTACATGTTCATGGGGCTAGTTTCCCGGGTGTTTGGTGTATGATAGTGTCCTCTTTACCGGTTAGGGGGTCGGGCACATTACATATGGCCTAAAATTAATCACCTAAATTATTCAAATATACATTATTATCATATTTGCATCTTTCAAAGCCTAGTGACAAAAGAAAGTTTTCCATCTTGGCATAACAAGCCCTGGGGGCTTGCTTTAGGCCATAAAGAGACTTCTTCAACTTGAAAACAAGTGAATGACCATGAATGAAACATTCAAGATGCTGCATATAAATCTCCTCATGAATTTCACCATGAATAAAAACACTCTTCACATCCATATGGTGCACCTCCCATCACTTAGATGCAGCAATGGAGAAAACTAGCCCGATAGAATCCTTCTTTGGAACCAGTGCAAATGTATCTGTATAGTCCAATCCATGGACTTGAGAGAAGAATTTGGAAACTAACCTAGCCTTGTACATGATATTAGAAAAATCATCATCCATTTTGGTCCTATAAACCCACTTACATTGCACTAGTTTCCTGTTGGAAGGTAGAGGAACCAACTCCCAAGTTTCATTGTCTTGCAAAGACTTAAAATATTCTTGCATGGATGTTTGCCATATTGGGTCAAGTGATTCTTCTTGATATGTCTGAGGACCATATCCAACCATCATGAAGCACCTATCTGAAATATTCAATTCACAAGTGGAGAAAGCATTGTGAAATTGAGATCTAGTCTCCTAAAGTCTAGTGGATATCCAGTAAGATCACCAGCTGCTTGTATGTTTTTCTCATCCCACTTGGGACTTATGGGTGAATAATGATATGTATGAATTTCATAAAAATCATATTAAATATAAGAATCAGAAAAATCATAGAAATAATCATCACTTACATCATCATTGAGTGTAGGATGTGAGCATTCCCCCTTGACTAGTTCAATCTCCTGCATGGGCTCTTTTTCAATCCATACACTTATTTCAATGAATGTTTTATGATATTATGGATCAAATAGATAGTATCCATTTTCATATTCATCATATCCAACCATTATGGACTTCTTTCTTTGAGGTTGCAAGGCCTTTCTTTTCTCTGGAGGAATTCTATCCCAAGCCTTTGAGCCAAAAACCGTGAAATGAGAAACATTGGGCTTGTGACCACTCCAAGACTCAAATAGATTTTTCTATTGCAATTATTTTTGTGGAACTATGTTCTGAAAATATGCAGCACAATTGATGAATTAATCCCATATATTAGGTTACAAATCCTTATCCTCCATCGTGCATGTAGCCATCTCTTTTAGAGCTCTATTTTGGTACTCTGCAACACCATTTTGTTGTGGTGTGTAGGGCACAAAATGCTGCATATGGGTGCCACTTTCATGAAATAGCTGATGTAAGTTCTTGTTGACATGCACCTTTCCATTATCAGTCCTAAGAACCCCACTCATGTTCTCAAATAAATCCTTGAACACTTCGAAAGTCTCAAAAACTTCAGATTTTTGCTTGAGAAAATACACCCAACAATATCTTGAGAAATTATCTATGAAAGTAAAAACATACCTTGATTTTCCATATGAGGGTTTAGGAAGAGGCCCTATCAGATATTAATGGATCAAATCAAGAACTTGGACATCCCTCATTTCCTTTCCTTTGTCATATTTGAGCTCAACATGTTTCCCCACTATGAAACCCTTACATGTGCCATTGGAAAACTTGATACTTGGAAACCATTCAACCATGTTTTCTTTGCTTAGTTCTTGAAGATACCTATAGTTGAGGTGTCCAAACCTCTCACGCCATATTTTTATGGTATCATTGGCATGTGATAGGAGTACATTCCCTTAGGAGTAAGAAAGGAAGTGAGAGAACTTATACATACTCGAATCGTGGTCAGCAATACCCACTGCAACAACCCGACCTGTAGAAATTTATGAAATATCCACATAATTTTGAGTAAATGTTACTTCTTGGTTGTAAATTTCTGTGTAATTTGATATACAAAGAGTAGGTTTGCTGCAAGATCAGGCACACACAACACATTGTTGAATTACCCATTGAGATCGATCTTGCCAATCCCTTTGGTTAGGATCTCAGAGTCATCACCCATGAGGATGGATGGACCACTATAAGGATGTAGGGGTGAGAAGGAGTCTTTTATGGAAGCCATGTTCCTTGAGGCACCTAAATACATGATGAAGGAATAATATCCTGAAGATCCAACAACCAAAGCATGGCATCTTTCCTTGTTCTTTGAGCTTGAGCCTCCCTCTTTCTTCCTTGCGCCTTTTGGGAGGGGGATGTTGTTCTTCTCAAGGAGTTGTGCCATCATGTCAATAGTTTTATTCATGCATGCACTCTCTATATTCCAACCTTTGTGATAGTAAGTGCATTTTGGCTTCTCTTGCTTCTTCTTCTCTTTTTCCTTGCTAAGATTTGAACCCCCATATGAAGATTTGGGCTTCTCCTGCTTCTTCTTCTCTTTCTACTTCGAATATTTGGATTTACTCTTACATTTGGATTGATTCAAAAAACATGCAGCAAGGGCTTCATCCTTGGTGGATTCGATGGTACCCATTTTCACCAATTTTTCTTGTTCCTGAGTCAAATAATCCATGAAGTCTGCCAGTGAAGGAATTCTCCAATTTTGAACTGCTAACTTTCCTAAGTGGAATGTGGAAAAAAACATTGAATACTTAGATCCTAGCTTCAAATGAATGGACAAGATAAAATGCTCCTCTTTCTTCTCAATCCCACATTGTTTCAGCTAAAGTACCAAGGATATGAACTTTGTGAAGAAACCTTGGATTGGATTAGAGTGAGTTGGGCTCAATGCGATCAACTCATTTTCGAGTTGGTGTCCTCTAATCTCATTAGTATTCCCAAATAGTGACTCGATATTGAGCCATACTTCATTGGGTGTGGTAAGAATGTCTACATGTAAGAGAAGGTACCTTGAAATACCGAGACAAAGCACCTTGAATGCTCCATCCAACCTGTTGAAGTACTTCGATTTTTCCACAACAGAGTTGGGATCAGTATCAGTCCATATGATTACTTTGTAGAGGCCTTTCGACCTCAGCTGGATCACCATTTCTGCATTCCATTAAAAATAATTGAATGGGGTAATCAAGACATGAATCTACTCCATTTCTGCTTGCCCACTGAGTGACAAAGACAATGGAACTACCTGCAATGCAAACACTCAATTTTTTCTAGAGGAGGCCCTAGATTGCAACTCATACTCTCTGAATTTAACTTCTGTCTCCAAAGAGCTCGATACCATGTGAAAATATGATTCACAACAATATCTAGGAGCTAAGGCAATCCTTGCAACTCAATAATTTCACAAAACGATGCAGAAAAACAATGAAAAGACCAAAATTAACACTAAGGAATAATGCCAATATCCGAAGTTTCTATTACTTTCCAACATGTAAATATGTTTGGAACAGGTTTATAATACAATAGGTGAAATCATTATGCTTTGGAGGAAAATTGGATGCATACATATGGCATGCTTAGATTGGACATCAAACCACCCTAAGTGGACGAATGAGCTCCAAAACCACCTCAAACGGCCACGAATGGCCATGTAAACATGGGTGAAGCATATTCTGACATAACTAAGGGTAGGATAGGCATGCTTGAGTGCAAGGGTGAGTGATAGTGGCTCTAGGTAGCAAGAAATGGTCCAAAAGAGCCAAAACACCCAAATACCATGCATGGTTGCCTTTGGTCAACCAATTTCCCTATTTTAAGGAGTGGAAGCGCACCAAGGAATAAATTATCATAAATGAGGGCGCATGTGTCTCCTGAATGGTCAAATTAGGGAACTTGAGTTCATTAATGAGTTGAAAACAACAAATACCTTGCTATACCAACATAACTAAGGTTTGGACCACATGACATAAGTTAAAAACAAATGAAAGTGTGTCCTAGGTGTATGTGACCATGGTACTAGGTGGTATGATTCTCTAACAGTTGTAATTTCTCCCTCTTGGTGTTAATACAGTAATGACTTTATTTTTCCATAAATGATGGTTAATCTCATTTATAGAATCTCTCCTTGGTTATTTGCTTAGGTGTAACAAATTATCTTGTAGTTTCTATTTGTTTCTTGTTCTCCTTAAAGATTTTGTAGATTATTTCCATTTCAACAAGCGGGACAACAAAAGCTTGGAGATGATAAGAACCTTCTTCTGAAAAGAGGTATAGATTATGTGTATTGTCAAGTAATTTGGTTGATCTAGGAAATATTTTTCATTTATGTTAAGTTTTTTTCAACATCCAAATCATTTGGAATAGAGATCATTTCCTTTGTTTGCATTGACGAAGTGACATGAAACAAAATTGGAAACTCCAATGGGGAAAAATCCATACTCTTTGGGTTGTTTGAATTATAATTTTTAGTTTTCCATTTTATCTCTCAAGAGTGTTTAATTCACCTTGTTTGTGTTGTAATTTGCTTCTCAAGGTCACTTAGTGATCCAGGGAATTTTCAGCTCATTCACTGTTAGTTAAATTTCTGGGTAAATTTTGTCTTTCAATTGTTATTTGGGTTGGAAGCACCTAGGATGTGTTTTTTCAGGGCCTATAGTTCTCTCATGCACTTTGTTTATAGTTACAGAGCGTCACCGACACTATTTATAAATCTACAAAAGGCGTCATTGACGTTGTTTCCCAGTGTATAGAAAGCATCGAAAAGGGGAGAACGCATTGGTGCAAATCAAAAGATTACATCACTATAAGTGTCCTTTGACCTATCACTAAGTTATTGTTTTTGTTGTTGAATTTTTTTTTGGGTAGATGAAATTTTTTTTGAAGTCTGTACGTTGGATAGGATTGGATCTGGGCTTGATATTTTAACTCATGTTAAAGGATTATATTTTTTCACAGTTTCATGAGTTGGATATTTTGGGTAGGGGTAAAGTTTTCTTCGGTTCATAGTTTGTTTCTATAGATATCCTTTTATTATAAGTATTTAATAGAAAAAGAAAAAAAAGTTGTGTTTATGTATAGACTTGTAGGAAATTTTTTTGTTTGTTTCCTTTCATTTGCAACATTTGTTTCAAAAAAAAACTTCAAAAATAAAATTAGCTTTAATTCATTTAGTCTCAATTTGCATTTGACTTTCATATTTAAAAAACAAGCACAAAAAAGTTTTCTTTTTATCTTTTTATATAATTGGAATTTGTAAATTTGGGAACATTAGTTACTTTTTTCTTTTATCCTACTAGAGATCTGCTTTTAGTGAAGTGAAAAGAACTTGTGTGTTTTCATTTTGGTCTCAAATTTTGAAGGATTTGGTTTTGATTGTGTGTTTTGGGAAAATGATTTCTTACTCTCTTCTTAAATAGGGAATATAATAAAAGAAAAATTAAATACTTTCACTTCATCACTACATGCTTTATGAGTCGAGTCTTCATATCATTTTTTCCAGCTAACAGTAAAAAGAAAAATCAAGCGCTGGATAGGATTATTTTTTTTATCAAGATTTTGTGTAGGTTAGAGATGTGTTTCGACATCTTAAAACGTTGGAGATATCATTATTTTCCTACACTGCATCCCGAGGACTGTGTGGTTCTTCCATATACCAATCAATTTATTGATTGACCTTTTACGTACTTTTATGGTATATAGAAAGGTTCTTTCATGTACTCGACGATATATAGGAAAGCCCCTTTCCAACGGTTGTGCATTAGACATCACTACTATGGATTTGAGCTCCCACATACATTTTGTATATAGGGAGACACCATTAGGATCCTCAAACCAACAGAGTAACCTATCGATCGTCTTGTCAAAACAATACACCGAGAACAACACTCAAGGAGCTACTATGCACGTATTACCTAGGTTAGTCGGCTATACAGGAAATGGTATGGTCCAAATCCTCCTTGTTTCGTATTACTATTGGACCTTGCAGTATATCACGTGTTTTGACAAATTGACACTCATGTGAGGATCCAGACTATACATCCCACCTACCATAAGTTTTCTTGTTTCTATTAGATTGAGTAGTGATGGTTTTCTGTGTGTATCGTTAGGATATTTTTAAGATAGAGAGTATGGCCTAACATTCTGGAGGAACATCCTTTACAATGATCCCATCGAATATGAGGATTATAACCTGAATATCCATGATATCAAGGCCCTACAATCTGACAAAGAAATGAACGATAAAGCACCCATATGCTGCTGAAATATTCCTAGAATTAAGAGGAAAGGTTGAGGTCTCGAGGAAAAGGGCTAGTTAGAAGAAGTACAAAACCAATGCATCATGGTTGTAATTTATCCCTTTTTTGTTAGTACAGTAATGCCTTTCTTTTTCCATAAATTATATTTAATATTATTTATATCATTTCTCCTTCGTTATTTGCTTAGGTCTAACAAATTATCTTGTAGTTTCTATTTGTTTCTTGTGCTCGTTAAATTTTTTGTAGATTATTTCCATTTAAAAAAGTGGGACAACAAAATATTGGAGATGACAAGAACCTTCTGCTTAAAATAGGTATAGATTCTATGTATTATCAAGTAATTTGGTTGATCTAGGAAAGAGTTTGCATTTCTGTCATGTTTTGTTGTAGATCCAAATCATTTGGACTAGAGAGCTTTGTCTTTGTTCGCATTGACGAAGTGTCTTGAAACACTCTCTAGAGAACTTGCTTGAGTGTCAAGTGTGTCCAAATTAGGTAGGCACATCACCTATTTATACTTATCAAGTGAGTAGTCTAATAACCCAACATGGCTGAATTCTCCTCTCAACAGGGTTGAATTTCCTTCGGAGACTCAAAACAACATTTAAATAAAACGTTTGTGGGTACTATAGACCCAAGTTACATTAGAGGGTTTATCTAAATACTTTTACATGACCGAGTGAATCAATTCCATCTTCAAATAGAGGAATAACATCTCCAAAAGGAAGAATAATAATAATACAATAAGGTACAATAGAATGTCTTCCGAAGTTAACATTTTTAACACTCCCTCTTAACAATGAAGGTATTATATAAAAAACACAATTGTAAAACTGATTGATGAGTCTATATGTCATAGGAAGTTTTGAAACAATAAAAAAATCATGTGTTTGGAACATCATCATCATCATCGTGGAACATCATCATCGTTGAACATAATCACAGAACATCATCATCATGGAACATAATCACAGAATATCGTCGTGGAACATTATCATCATGGAACATCATCATCGTGGAACATCATCATCATGTAACATCATTGTGGAATATCATCAAGGAACGCCATCATTCTGGAACATCATCATTGTCAGTATGTAAGTACTAGAACGTCATCGATTGAAATCTCATCAGTATGTGAATACTGGAACAACATCATCTACATATAAATTCTAGAACATTATTCGCACCATCGCAAGTAAATGTTGGAACATCATTCACAACATCATCAACAACAAATGAATGCTAGAACACCATCGGCATGTAAATGATGGAGCATCATCAACAAAAACAAATGAATGTTTGAACATACTGGAGCTTTACAAATCCTATCTACAGTATATCCCGAATGTAGTGGTACTTTATTTCTGTATGCTTTGACTTATCGTGAACACTGGGTTCTCTGTCATCTTGATGCAACTTTGGTTATCACAGTAAACAATAGTCACATCCATCTCGACATCAAATATTCATCAAATATTCCTTCCAATAACTTGTGAAGCCGTACTTCCTTGCTATAGAATGAACTTGTTGCAATATATTCAGCCTCGGTCGTACTGAGAGAAACATTGGTATTGTTTCCACTGAGCCGCGTGACCACACTTGATCCCAAAATGAAACAACATCCTAAAGTTATCTTTCTATATTCAACACTTCCCACTCAATCTGAACCGGTATAACCATACAATCTGAACTCAATGTCAGATGCATATCTGATGCCACAATCCAATGTACCTTTAGGTACCTCATCACATGTTTTGCTGCAACTAGACGGACATGTCAGGGATCCACCATATAGTGACTCAAGGTGTTCACATCAAAACATATATCTGGTCTTGTATTTGTCAAATACATCAACGAGCCAATAATTTGTCTATATAGTGTAACCTATACTATCTTTGAGGAGTCATCATTAAAGAGCTTCAAGTTTGTCACCATCAAAGTATTCATTTCCTTGCAATCCATCATCCCAAATATCTTTAGGATCTCAACTGCATATTTTCCTTGGTTTAGGAAAATCTCATATGGGAACTGCCATACTTCGAGACCTAGGAAGTAATGCATCATGCCGACGTCTTTCATTTCAATTTTTTTTCGCAAGATTATTATTACATTTGATAATGAGCTTATCCTCTTTTGTCAAAAATAAATCATCCAAATACAACAATAATACCATAATCCATTCAACTACAACCTTATAGTAAAGTTTGGAATCTGCTTTACTTTTGGTGAATCTCAATCTCATCAGGAAGCCATCAATTCTTCCATACCATGATCTGGGATTCTGGGTGCTTGATTCAACCCATATAATTCTTTCTTCAATCTACATACATGTGTCTTCTTATCATGTTTTTCAAAATCTTGTGGTTGTTCAATGTACACTTCCTCTTTGATCACACCGTTTAGGGAAGCTATATTTACATCCATCTAGTGTAATTTCCATTTCATCTTGGATACTAAGGGAAGGATAGTTCTAATTGAAGTGTTTGTTCCAACTAGGGAAAAAGTATCTTCATAATTGATTTCTTAGTTTTGAGAGAAACTTTGTGCCACAAATATTTCCTTGTATTTTTCAATACTACCATATGTTGAATGTTTTGTCTTGAAAATCCACTTCGGAGAGACTACCGATTTATCCTTCGTTATTGGAACCACATCCCAAACATCATTGTTTACGATAGACTGGTATTATTTGATCATGATATCAATCTGTTCCTTCTTATTTGATTCTTATTCAAAATAAGTAGGTTCCTCATCAATAAGGTTGCACATTAAGGACACATAGTTGGAGTAGAGCCTTGGTCTCTTGCTTCCTTATGGAGCACCATACTTTTACACTTCTTGAATTACATCAAGATCCCAAGTTGGTTTTATTTTTGTTGAAATCATATCTCGAGGTGGCTCCATAGGTCTTTGGGTTTCTGCCATGTCACAATTTTCTGGAATGTGTTCTTCTTCAACATGTCTAACTAGTAGTCTTTTTGGCCTCTGCAATTCTAGGAGCTTCCTGCTCTTCTTTATGATCCTCATCTGCATAGTTCTTTCTGGATTTGCTGAAAGCTACATATTCATCAAATGTAACATCTCTACTTATCTCAATCTGACAGTATCCTAGGATTTATACTTGGTAATATTTTGACTGGTCACTGTAACCAACAAATATCCCCTTCTTACATGAAAGGTCTAATTTTGATAATTTCTCCTTGGAAACATGTATGTATACATGGCATCCAAATATCTCCAGGTGGCTAACTTTAGGCTTCCCATTGGTAAAGATTTATTTTGGAGTCTTGTTCTCAAAATTACTATGGGAAATTTTGATATGCACATAAACTGAGGTCCTCGATGCTTCATCCCATAAGTGCATAGATAGATCCTAATCATTCCATGATGGATTTTTTTTTCTGCCACTCTATTCTATTTAGGATTATAAGGGGTGGTGAGCTTCCTCTCAATCCGAGCTTCTTTACATAATTCCTTGAATTCATTTGAAGTTGTTATGCAACCAAGTCCCAAAAATAGCATAAAAAGAGCAGAAATAGACAATAAGAGAGTAATCCACTCCTTAACAATGAATAAAATAGATAAATATCAATACTCTTCAAGGGAGGAACCTCCTTACACAATGTACTAAGTACACAAGACAAGATAAGATACTATGATGACTAAAATGAGAATATCTCCTTCATATATATATATGCGACAAAGATGTACAATAACAACTAATATACCCACTAATAAACCCAAGCTGACATAAATAATATGTAATGCACCACAATATAGGAAGTAATGCGCCACACTATATGGGTTAATGTGTCATAATTAACGGCTTAACATGTCCCTCCCCTTAAAATATTGTTGTCCTCAATGCTGAAGTAGTTATGGATGTTGTTGTATAAAGGAGTCATATTCCCATGTTGAATCTTTCGTAGGTAAGTTCTTCCATTTAATGAGATACTCTAGAATTAATCCATTTCGAAGTGATCTAGTTCTTATTTCAATAATTTCTTTAGGCTCTAAGATGATTTTTTCTTCCTCATCAAGTTTTGGTAATATCGTTTGAACTAGTAGCTTGTCACTGATTACCTTTAGTTGACAGTAGACCAAATAACTCAAGAATTGGCACAGTCAGCAAGTCGAAATGAAGAATATGCCAAGGTAATTGATAATCAACACCAAGAGAACAAGGAGATGCATATACAAGTCAAGCCCATTGAGGACCTTAACAAGGCCATAACCTCTTCGTGTGACTCTCGCTAGGAGAGGCACATTGTTTTAAAGGCATGAACTAGGAAATTGAAATTCAAATCTCCCGTTTCCTCTGCTAAGTCGAAGGTAGCTGTTAACGCAGCTTAGCCTTTTTCCTAAAATTCTCTCTTGTTTTGCTCAGTGAGACCTGGCATCTCTTCGGTTTGGGGGAGTGTTGATCCCGATTTTGTCACTATTCTTGGCCATTAATTTACGCTTTTGGCATCACTTTTGTTACCTTTTGGTATACTCTTTTTCATTCAGCTTTTCATTCTTGGCAGGGGTTTTGGGGGTAAGTGAGTTGTGCAGCATTGCGGCAGCTGCACAAGCTTATGTGGTACCACGCAATGGCATATCAATGTGATGAGCGGAAGAATAACCACTTTTTGAATATTTTATGTATATTTTGACCAAGTTTTTTTGCAATAGGTCAATAGTGGTTAGAAGTCAGTTAGTAGTGGACCCTCAATGTAAAGGTGTAAGCCTATTTATAGATCTATTTTTGAGAAAAAAGGAAAGAGATTATGTCGGATAAGATCTGGTGCGATCTGATTTATGGAGAATTTTTTGTCTTAACTGTGATTTATCTGGGTTTTTTCCTGATGTATGTAGTCTCTGATTTTGGAGAAGAATCGTGTAATGTGGTACATTTGCACAAGGTTATAATGATGTGATAAGTATGGCTCAAATCATGTCTGTTATTATAGATCTGTTATGATGCTGTGACTCCGTTTTGTTACAATGGCATAATGTAGATGCAATTTAGTCTCTTTCTACTATATCACTGTGATCTGTCGCTTTTATGTCGATGCAATCTATGTTTCTGTAACTGGTTGATGTGATAAGAGTAATGATGTTCCCTGAATAATGCTGTGATATTACCATAATGTGTGATAATGCGGTGATTGCACAAG
The DNA here is from genome assembly GCA_001517045.1 of Pseudotsuga menziesii. Classification (NCBI taxonomy): domain Eukaryota; kingdom Viridiplantae; phylum Streptophyta; class Pinopsida; order Pinales; family Pinaceae; genus Pseudotsuga; species Pseudotsuga menziesii. The sequence continues at coordinate 20,820 of LPNX010591069.1, read as the reverse complement.
TTATGGTGTCTGTCTGTCAGATCCCCATATCCTCCTTTCCCATTGTCGAAAACTCGGTTCCGACAGCTCTCCCTTGAACACCTCGGGTGAGACCTCGTATGCTCTGTAGATGTTGCTGGGCAGGGTAAAACCTGTCTGGGCTGGTGCTCAAGGAGATTGCACTATATGGTGTTGACAGAGTGGGAGCCCCTGTTGACGAAGCTTTGTTGGTGGGTTTCACCAATAAATGGTTCCGTTGTCGGGACCAAGTTGCAAATAATAGGGGGATATGTTCTGGCATCCGAATCGATCAGAGATCGAGGGATGGTTTGATCTAAAGTTGTGGGATTTTTCTAAAGCTGAAAACCAAAATCCTAAGCTGTCGATGAGCCAATGGTTGGATAGATATATCCACAATGGTCCCCATGAATGGTTCTTTTGTGAATTTCATGTAGTCTTGCATGAATGGTTGGCCAAGTTCGCTAAGTAGAAGACAAACTTTCAAGGAGGAGAGCCGACATCCTGGACCCCAGAATTGATCCAGAAGCTGCAAGAAACCAACAACAAGGCATCGTGGGAAGTCAAGGTATGGTTGGATAGTATCTTAGAAGGATACATCATTGAGTTTGTCATTGATACCAATAAATATTTTAGTGAAGCCGAAAGGGAATTTTTCAGTGGACCATGAGGAAGATTCTTATTTTCGTTACAACTATCGATTAAGCAACTACTTTGTGAAAAAGGTATCCTAAAGATGGACCAAGAGTAGTGGAACTATTATGTACGGGGGATGTAGGCACTGCAACAGAAAGGGGGGGAAATGCATAAGGAAGTAAGGGGTAGATGGGCATGATTTCTAATGAGAATGTAAAGGTCACCAAAGAAACAAGTGGTTGTACAAGGGGAGGAGCAAGGTTTCGAGAAAAGAGGTAGAGGACGGGAGAAGGTCCTGCTGAAGGCAAAGTGCGATACTGTGAAGAACAACCACAAGGGATGAAGCGACCTTTTTTTGATGATGAGGACATACAGGCCCAAGATATGCTTGAAAGAACGATAGGATCGAACCTCAGTAGTAACGTGTCTACACCTCCACACACTACTCCACCAAAAGGAAGGAACGTGCATTCTACGTCGACTTACCTGATGTGTCAGCAATAGTGTAGTAATAGAGCACCAGCAAGAGGAAGAAGGTCCAGAATGGTAGGTGATGAAATGAAGTTTCCAATATTCCATGGAAATGGCGCCAATGATCCAGAGCAGTACTGGTTATTATGTGAAGCGATCATATACTGCTCGACAAACTATCTACGATGATGTCAAGAAAATTCAGCTAGCCACTACTCTGAGGGGCTGTGCATTGGAATGGTTTATGAGATTTACATGGGTGCCTTAGGGAGGTACTGGAAAAAGATTGGACGAGATCAAAACATGGCTATTTGAGGAATTTAAGAAGCCGAAATACGAAGCTCAGTACATTACTGAATTAAAAGAGAGCAAACAATTCCCCAATGAAACGATTTGGGATTTTGATCAGCAATTTAAGACGTTGATTCCCTGGGTTAGTTTTCAGATGAGTGATGTTCAACATAAAGAATGGTTTATCACAGCGCTTGTCCCTCATATCTGACAACCATTAATGCAACAAAATATTGCGACACAGAGAGAGGCTCTAGAGACCGCGATGAAATTGGAGGCATCGCCAGTAGGGAAAACTGTCATTGGAATTAATCAGGTTCAGGCATAGTTGGCCAATTTGACACTGCAATTGCAAGACATCAAAAAGGCCAAGGAAGATCGTGATGATCTTTGATGCACTCGTTGCCATGTAGGCAGACATACCAAGGATACCTGCCCGATGTTTCAAAATTATTTGCTATTGGGAGCCCCCAATCCGTTGAGTTGTGCTGGTGCACCATGGTGTTGCATCTGTCAGGTCTATGGGCATCGACATGAGAACTGTGATTACATGCATAAGATGGTTACCAAAGTAGAAAATTTGTACTGTACATTTTGTCGGTCAGTTGGACATGACGACAAACAATACCGCGCTTATGATTTCCTACAAGAAAGGACATATGATTCATACTTTGTGAAAGGGGAGGACCCCTAGAAAGCACAAGCACAACTGCAAGTAGTAGAACCAGTAGCAGAAGTGCCATATTGACCTCCACCTTCGATGCAGTTTGTCCCCATGCAACCTCAGCCACATTTTATAGCGCAGCCAAAGTTTGCACCACAGTGGCAAATGGTGGTACAACCACATTATAACCAGGCACCATGACCACAATATAATCAGCCACAATATGTTCAGGATGCACATTATGTTCAGCAGCAACCACAATAGCAGATGTCGCAACCATATTTTTAATAGGGAGGAACCCGTGGAGGATTTAGGGGCCGCGAAGGAGGCTTTGGTTGAGGAGGAGGATGAGGTCGGGAATCCATTCAGTGTTATACCTGTGGGGTATTTGGGCACTATCAGAGAGAATGTCCTCATGCACAGTGTACATACTATGCAGTCGGTGATCATAATGTCGAAAGTTGTCGTCAGTTGACCTGAAAATGGTAGCCTGACAACATTCCCTAGTTGCAGAACACATAGAATCAGAATCAGCCTATGTTCCAGGTACAGAATCAGCTGTTGATGCAGGGTCAGATCCCACTGCAGAATTAGACTCAGGCTTAGAACCCAGCCCAGACTCAGACTATACCGATGAATCAATTGACGAATCAACCATTAAATCAGAACCCACCGGGAACTCAAGCCCAGAACGTGAATCAAGGACTGACAGTTGCGACAATTCACGCTGAACCAAGGATGAAGGATGTTGATGTTAGGATTGTCACTCACGTTGGTGCAACAACTGGTGATGATGGACCATGGCAACTAGTTCAGCTTGCTTGCAAGAAAAAAGTAGCATTTGATGTTGCGATAGAGAAATACACTTTCTTTGAAGCAAAGCAGGAAATTGGGAGCAATACGGGTAAGTTATCAATTATTGATATGTCTTCTTCTTTTGACCCCTCCGTAGAAGCATGACCATCATGGCAGCATTGTACCCTACATAAGTTTTTTGATATTTTTCTATCACTAGCGAGGGACTTGGACACCCTTGTCAAGCTTAAGACATTATTGCACCACCTGGATAAGACAGTAAAGGATTATGCTATGAATTCCTTGCAAACAAGGAAGACATGCAAGGAGATGAGGATGAATATCCGGATTGGAGACTATGAGGTTGACTCGGTCATTTTGGACCTTGGATCAGATGTAAACATTTTGACGAAGCAAACCTGGAAATTGATGGGAAATCCAACATTGGGATGGTCACCGATACAACTGCGTTTAAAAAACCAAGCGAAGGTTCATCCCATTGGTCGTGTGTCAAACTTGGTTGTCAACATTGAAGGTATGAAAACACGTGCTGACTTTGATGTGATAGAAGTTTTAGAAGATGGTGGTTCCTATCCTGCGCTGCTAGGAATTGGATGGGATAACGATAGCATGGCAGTTATCAACTTCAAAAAATGTGTTATGACATTTGAAAACCAGGATGTTAGGGTCAATACTCCTATGGACCCTCAGGAAGGACGACGATATATCGAACTTGTAAAGGATGGAGTCGGGAGAAGTTGGGATCATGCTTATAACATCTCTGAGGACTATATCCATCCTACTATTGATGGTGAACTTGGATGGCGAAGCACAAGTTCCGCGTCCTTTGATTCCGAAGACGCTCTAGAAAATTGGCAGAATCGATTGCATGAAATATCATTCAGAAAATGAGGGTTGATTACACAGTGTCTTCGACATGTTGCGACTGAGACTATTGAGTTTCCCATTTATGAAGGACTACCGGGGCTATCAAAGTTCTTTTAGGTATTCAAAGAGAAAGTGTTTTAACTGCAAAGGATACTGGCTCTTGATGTAGCACTGAAGGCTACTCCGGCTTGATGGTGGGCGACAAAAAAATGGACGATCCGTGACTGGGAGCAGTGCCGCTGATTGATGATGGTACGCTTTGGCGATGTAGAGGTCTATCATGCTAGAGGATATGACAAACAAAATGATCCCACTAGTCATTTGATTGAGTGTCAGAATTGATGGACATCGTGACCCAGAGATGAGTGGGTTCGCGCTTGTGTTCATACTCTAGAAGAGATGCCAAGATCCTGGTATGTGGCAGTAGAATTGCATAGAATCATTACCACTTGGGAGGATTTGTTGGTTTTCTTTGTGCAGACGTTTAGCTTCTGGGATGCCAACCCCGAGGTATGTAATTATTTACACATTATCCGTGATGTAGTACTAAAATTCATCCTGGTTGCATACCCAGTTGATCCACATGCAAATTGCTCCATCTAATCCATGATGATGTGCTACAACTTGTCTGAGGAACCTGAAGATGATGCCGAGCTACGGAATTTTAATATTCTAGAATCTGAAGGAAGTCGTGGTGTCGCAGCTCCCGACGTACCAACGGACTCGATGTATTAGCCATTGAGGATCCAGAAACTTAACATTGGGTGGGAAAATAATCCAAAATTTGCTAATGTTGGAGACTATTGGGGCAAAGAGACGATGGCCAAAATCACAGATCTACTGCATGAATTCCAGGACCTTTTGCCAACACGATTTTCAGAGATGAAGGGGATACTCGATGACTTGGGGGAAATGAAGATTCCACTCAAAATAGATCCAAAACCAGTACGTCAGAGGCCGTATAGACTGAACCCACAATACAAGGATCACATGAATGTTGAGATTGATAGGATGCTAGATGCTGGGATCATCGAACCTGTAGAAGAATCAGAGTGGATAAGCCCGATGGTGGTCCAAGACAAGAAGAATGGTGAAATATGCATTTGTGTCGATCTAAGAAAGTTGAATGATGCATGTGTACACGATCCATTCCCAACCCCTTTTATAGATGAATTCTTGGAAGGTGTAGGAGGCCATGAGATATATTCCTTCACAGATGGCTTTTCGGGATACCACCAGATTCAGATTGTGAAGGAGGATCGCCATAAGACTATGTTTGTCACCGATTGGGGCTGTTTCCAATATACTGTCATGCCATTTGGGATAAAGAACGCACCCGTTGTATTCTCCCGTGTAGCTGTCACTGTATTTAAATATTTTATTCAAAAATTCCTGCAGGTATATATGGATGACTGGACCATCTATGGCCTGAGTAGAGACCATATGGAGAATCTACGATTGATGCTGGAATGGTGTAGACAGCATCTGATTGCATTGAATTAAAAAAAATGTATTTTCTGTGCACCCTTTGGCATGCTACTTGGGCACATCGTATGCAAAGAAGGTATGTTGGTCAATCTGATGAATATTGCGCTGATCCTCAGTTTACCACCTCTGACGAATGTAAAGATGCTCTGCGCAACACTGGGACATGTAGGATACTATCACAAGTTTATCAGAGGATACACTATGATTACTGATCCCATGGAAAAGATGTTAAAAAAAGACGCTGCACTTGAATGGACTCCAGAATGTCAAGGAAGCTTCGATACCATGAAGGCCAATATGGCCTCTGCACCAATACTAGTTTTTCCTGATTGGAATAAAGAATTCCATGTTCATGTTGATGCTTCTTCTACTGTGTTGGGGGTTGTTCTTGCGCATCCAGGAAAAGGCGACTTGGATAATCCAATAGCATATGCCAGTAGAAAGTTATCGTTTGCTGAACAAAATTATACCACGACCGAAAGGGAAGGCCTGACGATGGTTTATGCTCTACAAAAGTTCAGGAACTATTTATTGAGAGGAAATTTCAAGATGTTCACTGATCATTTTGATTTACAATACCTAGTCAATAAGCCTGTGTTGGGCGGGAGAATCTGTAGGTGGTTACTTTTGTTCCAAGAGTTTGATTTTGAAATAGTGGTAAAGCTGGGACAGTTGAATGCTAGCCTGGATCATCTGTCACATGTTGTGAATGGTGAAGAACCAACCAATATTGATGATGGCTTGCCAGATGCATAATTGTTTCAGGTTGACGCCCCAGATGATCACTATGCACCAATTATCCAGTTTCTATCCATTGGTGTCACCCAAGCAGACATGTCGACTAGCCAAAAGAAGCAACTGGTCGTAAAAGCCTCCGATTTTCAACTAATTGCTCGATAGTTATATAAACTTGGACCAGATGAAGTTTTGCGACGATGCGTCTTACTGCATGAGCAGGGTCCCATTCTAGAAGAAGCACATTCAAGAATCACGGGAGGCCACTATGGAGGCTGTGCTATTGCACAAAAAGTGTTGCATGCTAGGCTATGGTGGCCCACGTTGTGTAATGATGCTGTAGACTATGCAAGGAGCTGTGATGTCTTCCAATGGGTTGGTAAACCATCGCGAAGGGACAAGATGCCACTGGTGTCATAGGTGACTCTACAACCATTTGATAAATGGCCCATAGACTTTGTGGGTCCTATCAATCTACCAGGTAAGCGCACTGGCGCTCACTATATTATTACTGCAACTGACTACTTGACTCGGTGGGAGGAAGCTGCACCAGTCGTTGATTGTATCACCATGACATCGGCATGGTTTATTTTTGAGAACATTGTGATGTGATTTGGGTGTCCTAAAATCCTGATGAGTGACCAGGGCAGTCACTTTGTCAACCAGACGGTAAAAGATTTAACTGAGGAGCTCCAGATACAACATAAGAGGAGTACACCATACCACCTGTAGGAAAATGGTACTGTTGAGGCCTTCATCAAAACTTTGGAGACAACGTTGGCTAAGGTATGTAACGATAACCACAATGACCGGGATTTAAAAATTCCTGCATCTCTATGGGCCTATCGCACTACTTGCAAATGGATAACAGGCCAGACACCATTTAAGTTGGTTTATGGGCAAGAGGAAGTCATGCCTATGGAGTATATTGTTCCCAGCTTGCGTATTGCCACGGCGACGGGCATGGATGATGCAGAGGCATTAGAAGAATGCGCTGTGTAATTGATTCAGCTTGAAGAAGATCGTTTCATCGCAGGCTTCCAACAACAGGTTGCAAAGGATCAATAGAAGGCATGGCATGATCGCCATATTAAGAAAAAATAGTTTACGATAGGAGATTTGGTGTTGTTATACAATAGTAAGTTCATCAAGCATCCAAGTAAGTTACAAATGCACTAGTTAGGTCCCTATCTTGCTTAGTCCATTACATCTGACGGTGCAGTTCAGTTACAATAGTTAGATGGCGCAATGTTGCCGAATCTCATTAATGGGAGTCGCTTGAAGCCCTATAGAATGGGGCCAGCGATGCGCACCACTTGAGGGGTTTTAAAAAGAGAGGGAGAGAGAGAGATGAAGGTTTTAGTTCAGCACATCAAGGCGAGCTCTAGGGAAGAGGTTGCGCAAGGTTAAAATTGTTAGTGGTAATTGGTTGACCATTTGCGATAGTTGCAGGGCTGTGGGGTGATCAAGTCAAGTAATAAATGCAGGTAGTTAAACCAGTTGGTTGGTGGCACTTATTGAATTGACCTGCATTAATGGGCGATCTGACTGTTAGAAGAATAAGATCGCCGGTGGATTTGGCATCATTAATATCCGATTTAGCAATAATGATGAAGTTAGATTTGGTAATTATGAATTTGGAATGGAAGTGGCTATAAAACACCACACAGGATGCGTAGGATGGCATTCTTTAGTTGCGTGAGTAGAAGTAGAAGGTGAATTCTATGTAGAGTGTTGAGTGAAGTGTAGTTAGAGACGTTGAGTGTATTTTCAGGTTTTGAGGGGTAAGGGATGCTGAGCGGCCTTAACACTATAGAAATTTCTAGTGAGTATGAGTCCCCTGTTCGACCCCACAAATGTGGAAGAAGAAATCATGAGTATGCCAGTGGGTTCATCGTCCATTCCTAAGAGGAAGCGACAGACTCAGAGACCCAGTCCTTTGCCACCCGAAAAGAGGCAAACTCGCACGTCTGTGAGAATGTGGGGAGAAGGAACTGCACAGACTAGGCTGTCGAGCTCAGGAGCTGTTGAGTCTGCGCCACCTTGGGGTGTCTCGGTTCATGATATTTTTGGATACGTCGCTCCTACACATCCAGGAGCCAAGCCACGGTAGCCTTCAAATAATCAAAATTACCCGCCCAAGTTACCAGCGCTGCTGGAAGGGATGACATGCTCGGTCGATATCATCCCTGCATTGATCCGGCTCAAGTTTGAAGACCATGACCTTCTTTTACTTAAAGATGTCCAGGACGAGCCATATGAATCCATCCCCACGGCGCCTGATTCCCCCATTCAATGAATTCCAAAACCATGGGCCAGTGAGTTAGACAAGTCTGAGTTGTTGGGGCTCATCAATATGCTCCATTTTGGCCGCTTGAATGAATCCCATGCGTGTGTGAAGCAATTATTGGCGTGTTTCCATGGAGGGATGCTTTGGCTGACTATGCTAATCCCTCTCACAGTCGAATTGATTGCAAGCATTATTGGGTTGTCGAAGGCTGGGGAGGACCCGGCGTAGTATATTCGAGGGAGAGATACGGACAAGAAACTTTCCAAGAAGCTGAAGGAGCGCTTTTGTTTACAACGGGATGGTCACGCTTATCGCACTGACAACATTAACTCACAGGCGATGTGCATTGGCACAAGAATTCTGGCCAGCAAGGTTGTTTGCAGCAATCGACCAGTCCAATGCAATTCGGGTGTTGTCACCTGTGCCCAGAAATGTGCTGAGGAGGTACAAATGAATTGGTCTCTATTTTTGTTAAACCAGTTTCTTGTCGATGCACTTGATGCTCAGACCGAGTGGCCCTTTTCCTATAGTTGGTTGTTGATTCTTATCGCTCTCGTTGCTTGGATGGAACCTAAAGACTACCAACCAATGGCGGTTGAGGCAGTCAAGGTTTGCCGTGATGCCTGCTATCAGAACCTATGGTGGGTCGAAGAGCCTAGTCGACAAGCAGACTGTGCCATTCATTTCTAGGTCTATTGGGAAGCACTGCAAGCTGTCGCCATTTTCCTTCCTACAGTTTCTCCCTACTCCATGGCCAAGTATCAGTAGATCCTTCGGTTTGCTATTGGACCCCATTCTATTTATATTCAATCCAAGTAGGACCCTAATCAGCAGTGGCTTCCCTTGCCTTATAAAGTCACCATGGAAGATTTAGATGCTATTGTACAATACTATCCAGGGGAATGGAGCATCCTAGTGATTCAGGAGGAGATATCTAAGGAGTCGCCCCCGGATTTCCCTGAAGAATATTTCCCATAGGAACCGAGCACCCATGACTCCGACAATGAGTCATCGACGGATCCTGAAGATGCAGCACAATGGATGTGGGAGGATACTCACACCAAATGGTGTTAGGAGTAAAAGGCAAGTAGTGGTACCCAGTCGGGGATGGAAGACAAACTACAGTGGCTTATAAAATCCATCACTGATTCATCTACAGCTGTGACTACAATGATCCGCAAATAAAACCATGAAGAATTTGGGGTGGTAAGAGATAAACTAGAGTCCATTTTTAATATTATTTCCAAACAAACATCGGCAAGACCTCTGCTGCAGGACATCCCATCGATTAGCATTGAGCCCCGGTATAGGAATGTGCAAGTTCCCTTGACTGTGATCAATGCCGGCAATGAAGAAGTTCACTAGCGGCTGCACCCAATCTAGAGCATGACGTTGGATTTGAACAAACTATCCGCTATAGCATTGGTTGACTTGCAGCATGGCGTCGCACTGGAATTGGCTGCATGGAAAAATGAATTGATTGAGGGCTATTTCCAGTCCCAAAATACCGTTGAGAAGTTGCAGAAGGAAGCAGAGGAGGTACACCAGGTCCATGTGCAGTTGACAGAGGAAACGTTACGAGAAATCAACCATTTGAAGATGACACAGAACGATTTGTAGTGGAAGGCTGATGAAGAGATTACCGACCTCAAGAAGGTGCAAGACTACCTGATTGTTGAACAGGCGTAGCTATGTGCCTGGTGCAGTGAAGTTGAGCAGGCTATTTCTGATTCCTGCCAAAACATCTTTGACAACACAGTAGGGCTCACCCCAGTCGAAAAGGGCAAGCGATTGGGGAAAAATATGGTTCAACTTCAGGACACTAACCTCATGCTCAATGCCTTAGTTGAACCCACAATGCCATCAGAGAAGGTTGAGGAATGCAAGACCTCCATTGAAGAAATTGCCACTCAGTTCGGCACCATGGACCAAGAGGCTAAAACTATTATGGAGGTGACCACACAGTTTTGGCAAAGTATTGTCCAGGATGAGCAACTTGATCAGTTGACTGCGTAGGTGCAAGAGGAAGAAGGCCAACTGACAACCCTGAATATGTCATTGAAGGCCGTGCCACTAATGGTATAGATCACCCGGGTCACAAAAATGAAGGATCTGCAGGAGCGAGTTGGCTGTGCATAAGAACGCCAACAAAAGCGTTGCATGCAGCTTGATGAATTCCAAGAAATCGGTGGCCAGTTGGCTGTTAAGGCCGTCGCCATGTTCTAGGCCATTCAAGAGAATCGGCAAATGGTCGATAGAAAGACTAGTGAGGAACACCCCATCCAGCAAACTTTGACTAATTGTCATATTCTCGTCATTAAAGTTCAGCTTTAGGTTCATGAAATTACAGAGAAATTTGAAGATTTTAAGGACAAGACTTCGACACACACCCTGTCAACTTGATGTGGCTTGAGGGCGAGGAACAAAACTATGTTGGGGGTCTGTTGGTAGGGGTTTTGGGGGTAAGTGAGTTGTGCAACATCGTGGCAGCTGCGCAAGCTCACGCGGTACTGCGCAAGGGAAGATCAACGCGATGAGTGGAAGAATTACCGCTTTTTGAATATTTTATGTATATTTTGACCAAGTTTTGTTGCAATAAGTCAGTAGCGGTTAGAAGTCAGTTAGTAGTGGACCCTCGATGTAAAGTTGTAAGCCTATTTATAGATCTATTTTTGAGGAAAAAGGAGAGAGATTATGTCGGATAAGATCTGGTGCGATCTGATTTATGGAGAATTTTCTGTCTTAACTGTGATTTATCCGGGTTTTTTCCTGATGTATGCAGTCTTTGGTTTTGGAGAAGAATTGTGTAATGTGGTACATTTGCTCAAGGTTAATATGATGTGATAAGGGTGAATCCATGGACTTGGGTAACACTTTTTGGCAAGGGAATTTCGGCAAAAACAGAAAAACGCACCTCGGTCGAGGGCTTGTTAAGCCCTCGACCGAGGTCTTAATATCTCGACCGAGGTTTTATCAAGCCCTCGATCGAGGTATTTAAATACCTAGACCGAGGTATTGCAGGCTTTACAAACCCTTGACCGAGGTATTTAAATACCTCGACCGAGGTATTTAGATACCTCGGTCGAGGGCTTAAAAAAACAGACTTAGCCCTCATTCAAACAAATGAAAAATTTCCTGTGCCTTGTAGAGGTGTAAACCCTGCCATTCCTAGCACATAACTGGGCGGAGTTGATACCGATAAATCCACCAACGAATATTCTATCCATTGATGTATCATACATGCATTTTGGCATTCATATGAAATTTATTTTTTAATTACTTCTAAAACTTATACTTAGAAAACCACACTGCAACTTCGAAGCAGCTCAAAGAAAAATCCGTAGAGTTAAAAATACACAGCCAAAAAATTCTTAAAAATGCACACATCACATATCGACGTGTCCTCTTGAAAAGGGTATCTTTGGTTTTTCAATTTTTGAAAAAATAGAAAAAATTCCTTTACGTGGACAAATATGTGTTTAAAACGATGCTGAAATCGAATGTGGTCACTTTCGAAAAATAATAAATAATTGTATAATGCGAAAAAAATTAACAAAAAAATATGCACATCACACTGCATTTTATGTAGATCATGCTCATATATTTATTTTTTTTAAATTATTAATGCAAGATTGAATTACTCTACGTGGACACGAGCCACTTATTAGCTTCTTCAAATTTTTAAGGTCGCACAGTTCATTAAATGCAAAAATTCACATATTAAATGACATCGGAATATTTTGAAAAAAATATCACTATGAAGCCAACATAATATTCTACAATTTGTTTTTTTACTGCAAGTCAAAATTCACATGGCATATATGCGTTTTGAGGGCTTCTATCTAGCACATGAGCAAAAAATCAGGTTTTCATCGCCAAATTTGGCCAAAAAGTGTTACCCATCTTCATGGAATCACCCATAAGTATGGCTCAAATCTTGTCTACTATTATAGATCTTTTATGATGTTGTGACTCTGTTTTGTTACAATGGCATAATGTAGATGCAAGGTAACAATTAGTGTCAATGTTTTTGGATGCATTGTGTGAAATTTTTTACTACGACGTTTCGTGTTAACAATTCACCCATGTTTTAGGGAATCACAATGAAGCTACAAAATGATGAAGAGGAATAGCCATAAATAATACAGAAAATGTAGACTAGTCGTTAAGGAGGAGGGGAAAAAATCTAATAATGCAAAAAGATTTTTAAATTTAATGATTTTAGAGAGAACGTAAAGGATTTTTTTTTTAAATATGAAAGTTTAAAAAAAATATAATGGAAAAAAGGGGATTGTTGGAGCAAACTAAAGAAAGTAGAAAAATTACAATAGTAAAAATAATAGAGGAGGAGAGAATATAATAACTGAAAAAAAATTGTCGAGAAAGTAGGAATTATGAACACTTAAGTTAACTTTAAAATATAATGTTAGGAATTTGACCCTAAATACTAGGGAATTAAAAAAATAATAAAAACCAAAAACCAAACCTCTCTCAAAATAAATGTAGCATCCTCAGCCGAATAAAAAATGAACCCTAACCATCCTTTGTCTAACGGATATGCTGATGAGACATAACCTGTCACATATCCCATATTTGCACAAAAACATTTTATGTTTGAGAAGACATTATGCTTTAATTTTATTATAATGTTTGTAATTATTGACCAAGTGGGGTCAAGGATAATTGTATTTAATTGCTTAATATTTTATTAATTAATAAATAAAAGATGAGACAACAGCTTAAGGAGGCTGTTAAATGAGTGTCTATTGGCCACTTGGTGGAATAGGCTGGGTTGAGAGCAGATTGACACTTGGTAGCATCCTCAAACTACTTCTAGCTATTGCAGGAGGAAACTTTCCTATTTTTGTGGTCATGTTCACCAATAAAGTGGAACAAGATTAGGTGGCTCATTAAGTGAAAAACTGACCCAAAAGACCTAGGCATGCTGATAAAAACTGGCCATCAAATTCAACTGGGGCTGCTCATTATTTACTTGTGAAATTTCTGAGTGAAATTGGTGCACAAGAAGTTCGATGGAGGGGACAGGAAGAAGTGTTTGAGTGAGAAAGTGTTGATTTACTAAACTAATGAGGCTTTTTGGGCTGAGTTCTTACTGCTACAAGCAGAAGTATTACTGTTCATTACTCTATGAGTTGCGGGGGTTTCTGAACATATTCTCTAACCTAGTGCTTTCAACCAGGTGGACCAGTAGACAAGCTCAGGGTTCCTAAGATTTGCAGCTCAGCTGTCTTCAAGATTTGGTTGGAAGGATCGGGCTCCTTAGGTTGTTGTCTCGTCGGGTATATTACCAGGTTCTAAATGTTATTTTTATTTGCTTTATGCAAGCATAGGAACCAGAATGTATAAATTTAGGATTTGATGCATCTATTTGACAGATTATTTTGTTAGTTAGTTAAATCTTTTATTGTTCCAAGATTGATAAATTCTGTTCAAATATGTTTTAGGAAGATTGAATTAGAGTTAGTTTTAAATTTACTGATGAATAAATTACCTGACTATATTTTTCCACACCTACAAAGAGGTAGTATTCTAGTACACTAGGTGAAATTAAGTTTGATGATCAAATCAAATCAAAATGTGCAGGAATATGATTATTTACTTTTAATATTTATAGACTTATTTAGAAGAAAGATTCATCTATTTCAAAAGTTTCCTTAGTTAAAATATATCTGTTTAAAACATAAACATAAAATACCATAAAAGAAGGTCTCTTAAAAACCAGTACACAGTTTGTGTAACCGCGTTCTTTTTAACACAACGATAACCACTATATTCAAGCCTAACCTATTATATATAAATATAAATATTAACTAATACATAACAGATAAATAATACAATTGAAGCAACTTTGGCCCATAAACAGTAAAAAATAAATTGTAGTAATAAATTAGTTTTTACAAATAACAGATTGCAGTAATACTGTAAACAACACATCGAAGTAAAAACAATAATAATGTAGAGTTTTAATTTAAAATAAAAATACAAACCCTAATTAAGGAAAACTGTAAATCAGGTCTTTCCTTCTTTCCTCCTTCCAGAATAAGGTAATTATAGTTTTATCCATATCCTCAATAATCAAATTCTTCATTATATAATTATAATATCTATATTATAATTATCCTATATTAAATAAATTTTACACAGAAACATAGTTTAGACAGTTTATCATTTATATACAAAAATAAAATAACAAAAGATAAATTAAAATATACCAAATCAAATTTACATAGTCGTGCTCGGGTTGTAGTGACAAACCATTTTCCTTTTATTATTTCATAAATAAATATTTATATTAAAAAGAAAACCTAGAAACTAGCTTTCACAGTAAAATTCCACAGAATAACCTCATTTTAACAAAACTCAAAATTATGGACATTTACAACAATGAAATCCTTTCATCATCTTTTATCAAATCATTCACCAGATACAGGTAAATAGCAACAAGGTTCTTTAAAATTCCATTAATCTAAGCTTAAAAAAACTGAAATATACAACACAGAAAACCACGATGTCCAAGTCTATCAAAGACTCCATTTTACATAGGCCGGTGCACCCATATTACTGTCAAAGCGTTACAAGTTAAAAACAAAGTGTTTACAAACTGCGAAACCCTAAGAAAACTTAAACAATCTAATAGAACAGATCTACGACCACACAACCTTTACAAACAAAGCATTGTTCAAACACAACTATGGTAAGGGAGCTCAAATCTTTGTGAGACAATATCTTTCCAAACCCCACACATCACCATAGAAGAAACCTCAAGCATGAAACCGAGGATTACCCGGTTGTTTGAAAAGCGTGGAGCCTTTTCCCTGAAGTATCCTATGTCTTCCAGCTCATAGTAGCGAGATTTCACTTGTAGAAGAAGTCTGCACAAGAAATTTGAGAAATGTTAAGTTCATTTAAAAAAAAACCTTGTTACAGTAGTGAATTTTTATGGCATTTGTAGAAAGAGTTTAAATGAGTTTACTTGGAGATATTTTATCATCGGCCACACAGGAAATTGTTTCGCACAACAACCATGGCCAAGGAAAAATTCATACCCTAGCAGCTGGGTAGGAGAAGAACCTCGACGAGAATGAGAAAGCAAACAGTAAAAGCCACGATGAAACCAAATCTCCCTACTATCAACGGAATCCACAAATTAAGCCATGTGTTATAGATCTAGTAACCACACTGCTAATAATCAGAGGATTCGGCTTGGTTGATAAGTGTGTTAAGTCACTCACAGAGCTAAACATTGGCATCGAAGGCCATCACTCATAGAGCTAAATGATGGCATCAAAGGCCCAAGAGACCATGATCTTGATGACGCTACTCATAGCAACGAAATGTTTGGTTAACAATGCAAAAATTTAGGGTTTGATCGATTTTGTAGTAGGGTTTTCCAACAGATAAACCCTATCCACTAACCCTTAGCCACATGGTTTCCACTTCGACTTTAATTTAGTGGGTGTTTTTCTATAGTTTCGAGAGCTTGGGTGAAGCCTGCAAAAGGTTATACATAACCTTTGTTAATATTTGGCTGAAAACATATAAGCATGAGATTTTTAATAGAGATGATTTAGCATAGTCTTCTAAAGATACTATAGTTTAGTTTTTACACAGATAGGGTTTATACTTATGATATAAAAATCATATAGTGAGTATTAGTTTATGCATAGGTTTTTGGTTTATATTTTGTTTTTTTCTTTAGGTAATGAACATTCCTTCCCATAAATCAAAGCAATAATATTATCTACAAGCCTAAACAAAATGTTTTAGATTTAGCCAGCTTTGACTGTTGAACATGACAAGTTCAGACTTCAGCAATGTAGCAAAGAAACAAAAAAATAATAACAATATACGAAAAGAATGAGTCATGAAGTACCTGCTCTAGTAAAAAACTTTAACATTAAATGATTACCCTAGCTTTGATTTTTCTGCCGATGAATTTAAATTCTTGAGCCTGAAACTGGAAATAAAAGTTACATGTAAAAAGACCTATAAGAAGAATCATCATTTCACTGCATTAGCTTCAAGAGATAAGTAATCCTTGGGCATGAACTGAAGCTCCTTCATTTAAGCAGGAGACAAACTTTAGTACACAGTAAACAAATAGTTGTTTTCAGCTCATACTACTTCAGATCATTACTTACTAAATCAATCTTTCAATACATAATTTTGAATGCAGATAGTGAAGAATGAAATTATAGAAATTAATAAAGGAATTTGTTTTAGTTTCTAGATTAGACCCTTTAGGATGTTAACTGTTAGCAGTTAAGTGACTCTCTTTATCGATGATTTTAAACATTAATTGTCGCAAGAAAAATTTTAAATTTTTATGAAAATTTGGGGTATTACATAACCTAACCCCATACCCCAATTCTCCTCCATCCAATCAAGAAGGCTTTGAATCCCTACTCTCTAACCCAAAAATTTCCCCACAAATGTCCTCATGTTCAGGTCCAAAATCTGATCAATAATAATGTCTTCTCTCACCACCAAATATATTTAGCTCCCCGCTATAGCTTTTCAAAACCCCCAACTTACACTTTGTATCAATGTATGAGAGCTTCAAAGCTGGATCCTTTGATTTTCATTCGTCAAAACTAACCTTAGAACCAATGAATCTAGAATCCCTTTTGTTGATCAATGATTCAATTAGATCGCCCAACTTGACAACCTCATCCTTTGATGGAAGTATGGGTTAAAACAAATCTTGAAGGGACCTATTCTATTGGCAATATCCTTATCTAACATAACATTGAAACCATTATTTGGATTATGACAGGGGGTAGAGGAACGAGTGTTGTAGCCACATCATGAGATCTTTAAAAATATCCACACCTGGCCCCAAATCGTTGTCATTAAATTTTCTGGTGGCACCTAGTATTCGACTGATGACAAGGAAATATCCACACAGTTAAGGAATGGGGAATCAAATTCCTCATTATCCAGAGTATGGGATAATATTTCCACAAGATATGCCGCACTTGATGGAGAGAAAAATATTTTGTAATGCCCACCTTTTTGAACCAGGTATATAGAAATTTATTTTTACTCATTCTACTAATTCATTGCTTAATTTCTATTTGGACCTAGCTAGATTGATAAAGACATTATGTGGACATTTGAACCAATTTATGTGTTAACTGTGTATGATTGAACCATTATATACTTATGATGACAATAGTTATGTGATTCATGTGAATATGTAATTTAAATGTTAAATTTTGATACATGGATAGTAGTTCAAATTTATATTGCTAATATTTAATAAATGAGACGGATGGTGTAAATATACATCTATTTATTATTTGAACCTCGTTACATAATATGGTTGATCATGTGCAAAATTGTCCTATATATGCATGGATATGAGTTATTGGTGAGCTAACCTATAGGTTGACGGGCTATGAAAAGGCCAAATGACTATGGTGTTGATGTAACTTGGATGTCAAGAATATAATGGATACTAAAACTTTTTTATTTAATTTATGATTTCATACACTACTATGACCTATGGGTAAGTGTGGTTTTGATACAGTGCATAGATTGCCCATAATGGTTGTTCGATGATGTGACTATAAGAACAATAATTGTACAATATGGATGAGTATAGGGTGTTGACCCTAGTTATATCAAGAGTGGTGAAGGAATTACCCATAGTGTATCCTTCAAAACCTAGATTCATGGGAGGGGTTTACAGACACATGCTGCCCAAGTTATGTGATGATGATTACCAATTTCCTATGGGGGAGGCTTGGCCATTATAGTCGACAGTTACCCTTATGAGTTCTATTTGGGGTTAGTTCAATATAGTTGATGCTCCGACATATTCCAACAGAGGAAAGGATAGGATGTGGAAGATGGAAATAGGTTAGGGAGGAATGATAGTTTGAAGTAAATTAGAAGGATGTTTTGAGTTAGTTTTTAACAACATGATTACTATTTGTGTTCTAAAAGTCTTTCTTTACTCATGCGTGATGGCATGATTATGTTGTGTCATTTGTATTGAATTATTGTAAAATATTGTGGTTGTTAGATATTTACATTTGTTATCTTGCATACTTGGATAAGAATGAGAACATACATGAACTATGCAAGAGAGGAATGATTGTTTATAATTAGTACATGTGCAGGTATGCATAGGCTAGGTACCTACATTGTACATGCATGCATGNCTTGGATAAGAATGAGAACATACATGAACTATGCAAGAGAGGAATGATTGTTTATAATTAGTACATGTGCAGGTATGCATAGGCTAGGTACCTACATTGTACATGCACGCATGTATTAATTAATTAATTAGTGGTTAATGATTATAGAGAGTAAATGGAATACGTATAATTATCTAGTAGCATGAAATACATTTCTTAACTTTCATTAATTGCTCATATGATGAATTAAATATGTATGGCGGGGGNATAGAGAGTAAATGGAATACGTATAATTATCTAGTAGCATGAAATACATTTCTTAACTTTCATTAATTGCTCATATGATGAATTAAATATGTATGGCGGGGTGTACCTAATTTTGGGGGAAAATGTCAATTTCATTTATAAGCTAGCATGAAAACAAAGGATTTTATTTATGAAAAGAAAATCTTTTGGGTTATGTGCATGAAAATTTGATAAATAGAGAGTGAAAAGGAGCTCAGGTTGATTTGTTTTTCTTTTATGGGGTGTTGTGTAGAGGTTGAGCTTGTTGAGAGGTGGAAGAATTCTTCGAAGTAATATTTTTCATGGACCAAGACCTTAGAGACATTGTGCATTATTTTTATTAAAGGCATGGGAATGAGGGCCAAGAAACTGAAAGGTTTTTTTCCGCTAGGTAGTTGGCTACGCTCCTAGTTGGCAAGAAGGTATAATTCCATTGTAGGAATCGAAGGGGGGTAAATGCTTGTTGTTGCAGAAGGACTAGTGCATTCTTGGACAAATTCAACATTTATAAATGTAATTTTCAGCATGTTAATGTTTAAATTTATGCTATACAACAATTATTTGTTATTGCCATAGTTATAAACATATTTCTCATATTAATTAAGACAGTATGGTATTTAGTTAAAGTTTTAAAACCAAAATATCTTACATATTTAATCTTCTAACCAATTGAATAATAAACAAACCCAATGCCCTCTACCATATGAACCAACTACTACAACCTTACCACCTTACCAAATCTAGGACTAAAAGATTATCCACTGTGAAAACCCATAAAAAGACCAAACCCTCACCTCAGTGCTATCCCCACCAAAATATAATCTTATTAAAAGTATCACAACTACAACCCATTACACAAATTTTAACCTTAGTGCTATCCCCACCAAAATATAATGTTATTATAAGTATCACAACTACAACCCATTACACAAATTTTAGCTTATGTTAATGGATATTAAATTTTGGTAGTGGAAATCATTTGATAAAGGTATAAAAATAGTAAGAAATATAAACATTTTAATAGAAAGCTTTTGAAAATGAATTGNATGTTAATGGATATTAAATTTTGGTAGTGGAAATCATTTGATAAAGGTATAAAAATAGTAAGAAATATAAACATTTTAATAGAAAGCTTTTGAAAATGATATGAAATTAACATAGAATATGTTCACTAATATTATCATATAAATTTTAGGTTATGATGATGAATATTCAATTTGTGGTAGTGGAAAGTGGTTTCTACGAGAAACGTGGTTTGACCAAATAAATATTAGTTTGTGAATATTATCATATAAATTTTAGGTTATGATGATGAATATTCAATTTGTGGTAGTGGAAAGTGGTTTCTACGAGAAACGTGGTTTGACCAAATAAATATTAGTTTGTGAATATATATATATATATATATATATTTTATGTTAAAACATATATAATATAAAATATGTTAATAAATATTTTCAAATAAAATTTAGTTTATTATAATGAATATTCATTTTTGATATCGGAAAGTGGTTTAGAGCAAGTTAATCTTTTATTAAAGGAAGAAGGATTTTACTATTATAGATATATCTTTTAGTGCAAAGTTCCAACCAAAACATTATTGTAGAAGCTGTAAAGGTTATCTCATATTATTATAAAAATAAAAACGTGTTTTGGAATATTATCATTATATGTATGAGATTTTTCATTCTCTGCTTTTTTTCAAAAAAAAAAGATGTAATAAAAAAAGATTAAACATCGACCAATTTAAAAGTAGGTTTTTTTATGGAGTCTCATAAGGTTATTTGACTAAAGGAGGATGTAATGTTTCTCAGTTTTGATTTAGAAGGTATTTAATTGAATTATTTAAATGACGTAATTATGCTAGTCTAGATTCCTAGTATAGAGCTCAAGGCCAAGGGCCGACTGGTAAATTGCTATACATGTATGATGCAAGTATTCTATTTGGACTACGTGATTGGCTTATCATGCCAATTTGAAATGTATGTAAGTATTATGTGAACAATTAATAAAATGGTCCAAGAATGCTTGTGTAAAGAGCACCAAAGGGGATATTTTCACTAATCCTTGCATCCAAGTGTCAACTTTATAACTCACCAAAATTATTCTAG